>JANHGN010010622.1:0-36533 GCA_024605025.1 Megaceryle maxima
ACCAGAGCAGGTTGCTCAGAGCCCCGACCAACCTCACCTGGAATGGTTCCAGGGATGGGGCATCGACCACCTCTCTGTCAACCTAAGCCAGAGTCTCACCACCCTCAGCATAAAAAAAAAAGTCTTCCATCTCTCCAGTCTAAATCTCCCCTCCTTTAGTTTAAAACCATCACCCCTTGTCTTTTCATAACAGGCCCCGATAAAAGGCTTATCCCCATCTTTCTGACAGACCCCTTTAAATACTGGAAGGCTTATAGCAGGCTTGGCAGCACCCTAGTTACCTTTGGGACTGTCAGAAAACTGCAGGGGTGGTAGCCTAACAGCATCTTCATCTTTTTTGTTGGCTGACACTGCTTTGTCCCCCTTCCAGGGGAGCCTTGCCTCGGAGACAAGTCCATTTTCTGCCAGATGGAGGTCCTGGCTCGCTACTGCTCCATCCCTGGCTACAACAAGCTCTGCTGTGAATCCTGTGGCAAGAAAGCCACCTCCACCACCGGCTTGCCCTCCACCACTGACCCCAGCGCTCCCCCAGGAACCACTGCTCCCAGCCCAGCTCCGCTGCTCTCTCCTGGTCCCACCAGCCCTGCCTGGGGGACAGCCAGTGGGGACCCCACCCCGACACCTTGGGCTGGAGGGATGCCCAGCAGTGGTGTTTACCCTGGGGGGCTGCCGGCCCCGAGCGAGCCAGGCAAGAGCCAGGCAGCCAGGTAACCTGCTCTGGACCACCTCACCATGGGGCAGGGGGAGCCTTTTGCTTCCCTCCCTCTCCTCCTCCTCGTTCTCCTCTCTCTCCCCATTTCCAGTGATGGTTTTCACAGCTGGCACTGCCAGGTTTGGAAATGACCCAGCTCACCCAGAAATTCCTGGGAAAACCACCTTCTTTTCTCATAATCCCCCCCCCAACCCTCCCAGCTGTGTGTGGCATGGTTTTTTTCTGACAGTGCCACAGAAGAAAGGTGAAAAGGAGCAGAAAAACCAAGCAACAGTGGATTGGCTGTGGGTATAGACTGGCTGCTTCCTCCCAAGGTGCTACAAAAGTTTGGGAGAGGGGCTTTAATGTTGCTTTTTCCTTCCCTCTGCCCCAAGCAGCAACATAAGATGCTCTGGAGAAGGAGGGTCCTGACTCTGTGGTCCAGTCTTGGTGCTCGAAGCTTGGGGCAAGCAGCTGGAAGGAGGTGGTGATGTAGGGGGTGTGAAATGTCAGGAAATGCTCAAACTGCTGCCCTGGTCTGTCCCTGTTGGGGTTGAGAGTGCCTCATGTCTGGGGGAAGATGGGGTGTGAAAAACCATAGACCAGCTTCTGTCCTGCGTTGCAGGATGGTCAGGAAATGGTCCAGGCAGCTTTACTGTGAGCAATAAGAACAAGGTCAAAGACCAAAAATACATGTAAAAAATGCCTGTTGCCTGGCAGTAACTTTTTAGCCCATCCTGCCCTTGGTTAGCCTTGAGCTGGTACTGATGTCCAGCCTCCTCAGGCCCACCAGCCTGATTCCTGCACCCTCTTCCCCAAGTGCCTGTGGGGCATCAACACCTCTCAAAGGGAAATGGGGACGGCTGGGAAGCCAGGAGTGGATTTTAGGGGCAGTTACAAAGAAAGGAGAGAGGAAGATGCATCTGTGTCCTCCTTGTTGCTTGGGAGGGGCTGCAAGGGAGGTGATCAATGCCAGTAAAAAATGATTGTGCCAAGTACTAAATGTATGCACAGCACTTTAGGAGCCTAGGGCTGTATGCAGCTTGCTTGGTGTCCAGGCACGGGATCTACCTGGAGTAGTTACAGTCCTCAAAACCTCCCCAGCACAAGGTGAGGCAGCCTGAAGTGTCCCCAAGGGGGCTGCTGTAGTTTCGGTGATTGGGGGTGTGCAGCCTCTCAGCTGAGGTTATCCAGCACCTTCAGGAGTGCTGGCAGGGAAAAGGTTTTGGGGCCAGAGAGGTGGAGTCTGAGGAAGGCAAGACTTGGCTGGTAGATCAGTTTGGCATTGCAAAGCAGGATCTCTCAGGAGCACATACATGGTGTTGGTGTCGGTGCGTCCACTGGCAGGATGGGGCATGTCTAGGGACAGTGTTGGGTAGGTTCTGCAGGTGTTTTGGGCTTGCTGGTGAGGCACCCTGGGGTGCTGTGCTTGTACTGGGAGATCTGTGGGTTTTAAGGCACACTTGTGTTCTAGCTTGGTGCTTTCAGTGCTGCCAGGGCAGAGTGTTGTGTTGATGTGGCTGCAAGAAACTTGAGGTGGGCATCCTGGAGGACCTCTCATCAGCGTTCAAACTCTCCTCTGCCTTTGCTGGTCTGGTGTGCATTGCAGCAGGGGAGAAGTTGAGGTACGTGCTTTGATTGAGATTAATGGAGTCTCCCTCTCTGGAGAGATTCCAAACCTGCCTGGGCATGATCCTGGGCACCCTGCTGTGGGTGACCCTGCTGGAGCATGGGGTTGGACGAGATGATCTCCAGAGGTCCCTTCAAAGCCCAACTGTGGACAGACAGAGGGATGCCTATGAAATGCTCTGGTAGGGTGCCCTGGTCTGAGGCATGCCAGTATTGGTACCGGGTGAGATTCATCCCTCGGACTCCTGATGCCAGCACTGTGCCCCAGGCCAGCCTGGCCCCCAGCAGTGCCCTCCGATGGGGTGCCAGCATTTATTTATTGTGCCAAAGATAACACTTCAGTTACTCTATCAAGGAGCATCTCTCCCTGGTGCTGTGGGGCCCTCTTCTGCTGCTGGGACAGCCCTGGGCTGGCTCCAGGCAGGGCTGAGCAAGGCTTTTTTTGAGTGTACAGCCACATGCCCACCATAAACTTGGAGGCAGTGAATAAAACCCAAAACTTCCCCCCTCCAGAATGGGCTGTAACATTTCCAGGGCTCAGTGTATGTGTGTGCTTGCTCCTTCTTCCCAAATTCTCAGCTGTACCTTTCCCCTCGGTGCTGTTAGTGCTTTACTGCGGTAGGAATATTTGCAGTGGTTCCTTGCTATACCTCGGAGGAGAGCTGTGGCTCAAGACTGGCCCAGCCCCATTGCACCCCAGCCAAGGTCCCCCCAGGGGGGTGGGGATTTTAGGGCTGCATTGCAGGTGCTAACCCCCCACCTCTAGACAGAAGAGGTGGGTGAGATTTAAAGCAGGGTGCGATAAACACACACCCCCCCCGCCACATGTGGATGATGCTGCAGGGCCAGGACCCAGCACTGGGTGTTTATTGCAGGCGGGCTGAGGCTGGGTTGCTTCTCATGGAAAGCTGGTGGGGGTGGTGGAAGATGTAGCGATGTGATGGCCCAGCTCCCAGCAGGAATTTGGTCCTGTCTCTGGGAGGAGAGGGTGTGTCTGGTCCCCCTGGGCGTCCTTCTAGGCCTGGTGGATGTGCCAAGTCATTCCTGTGATGTAACCTTTGTCCAGTGTTACAGTGATGTATAAAGTTTTGTACATACGAGATTCAGAGCTTTTTAACTTTTAATATTTATTAATTTTGTTGGGTTCTCTTTTTTTTTTTGAACTCTAACATAATGTAAAATAAAAAAAAAAATAAATCCACATCAAAATCTTGTTCTGTTGATTTATTTGGGTGAGGGGGGCAAAACCTGAGTGTGAGCTGTGTGTGGTTATTGAAATGGTTTTCACACAGTGAGCCAACACCTCTTTATTTCAGTCCAGTCAGTTTCACATGATTTGGTTTGAGATTTAATTTTTTTTTACCTTTAAATAAGCCAAAGACCCAGCAAAACTCACAGATGTATAAATTACAAGCACCCTGCAATCCCTGGAACCATTCCAGGTGAGGTTGGCCAGGGCCCTGAGCAACCTGCTGTGGCTGAAGTTGTCCCTGCTGCCTTTAGGGGGTTGGACTAAATGACCTCTAACAGTCCCTTCCAACCCAGTCTATGATTCTATGCAGTGGCTGTAAGAGCATTTCCAGAAACCCAGCTCCTGGTGCCTGCGTGCAGGATAATGTTGGGATCATTGAACAGGCCCTCCCTGCTGCTGGGAGGACTGGTGAACTCCTGGGAATCCTCCGAGGACAAAACCCACTGGAGGTTTTATCAGGTCTGCTGTGCTGGCAGCTGTTGGCAGAGCAGGAGAAAACCTCTGTGTATATATGTACACACAGATAGAGATGTTAGTAAAAATAAAGAAAGATGTGTTACTGGTTCAGGCCAAAAGGAGCCCTTGAGCTTGTGCTGACCATTCATACCGTGGTCAGGTCATAAATACAGAGATGAAACCAGGGCAGGGCCAAAGCCCCAGAACAACCCGTGCCCTGCTCAGTGTTGGGGTGCATTTTGGTACCTTCACCCGTGCGCAGCGGGGAGGAGTGACGCTGAACACCAGCTAGCATTGCTGCTCCCAGGTGAGGTTTGGTTTCTAGGTTGCTTCTAGGCAGCCCTTTAATCCAAGGTGCAGTGCTGCCTCGGTCACCCTGGCTTGCAGATGCTTGGCTCCAGCCTGAAAGCAGGAGTGTGGTGCTGGGTGGAGGGTGTCCTCCATGCGTGGGGCTGCTCGGTGGCTGCACCATCCCGCCCCATCGCTGGCAGCTGTGGCCATGAGCAGGTCTCCAGCTCAGGCCATGTCCCTTGTACTCAGGCAGAGCCTGTCCTCCCATGGCTCAGGGGCACGTGGTGGCAGAGAGGTGCTGGCAGAGGTGCTTGATGAAGTCCGCTTGGGACTGTGGCAGGATGCGGTTAATGACAGATGTGGGAATCCAGCCCTTTGGGAGAGAATATCCTGCATTTGGTCCTGTCGGGGTACCCACCCATGGAGGAGGGTGCATTTGCACATCAGGATGTGTACCCTTTGCTGTCCCACCCCGTATAACACAGTGGCACTTGCCTTCAAGTCCACGCTGAGGAGCCAGGTGAAGTGGGTACAGCCGGGGTCCCCTGCCACTGGCTGTAGGACGATGCAGCTCAGCCGGGACTCAGCCCTGCGGTGGGCAATGGATCGAGCAGTTGGGGTCCATCCCAGGGTGGGGGAAAAATGGGGGTGAGGAGATGCTAGAGCAAACACAACAGGGAGGTAGCTCTCGGCGTGCCTCCGTTGCCGTGCCCAGTGCAGAACCATGGCTGCAGCAATGATCTCCCGTCTGCAGGGACACGATACCCCATTACAGTCACTTTAAGGGAGCTTTACCTGATGCACCCTTCCTGCAAGGGCAGCAGCTCAATGTGGGTGGTGGTGCCCACGAGGTAGATGGCTGTATCCCTCCTCCCGCAGTGCCGCACGCTCACAAAGTCCCGCTGGCCCACCAGATTGCCTGGGCTCGGAGTGGTGACTTCATGCGTCACCAGTGTGTCTGTCCCAATGCGCTGCAGCACCTACCAGAACAAGGAGAGCCCCAGGAGTTAGGCTCCTTGAGGTTGCCATTCTGGGGATGTCCCTGCCACCCCCTTACTCCTGCCCAGGCGATGTTAAGCCACCTTGGGGACAGCAGCATAGTGAGCAGAAGCAGCAGCAAGGCAGGGGTTTGGGGCTGGCACCTGGTGAGCCAAGGGAGGCTTCCTGAAGCTGGCAGCTTCCTTAGGGATTTAGGAGCTGAGAAATGAAGCAAATAATCAAGAGAAACCCAAGACAACATGTAAGCTTTCTGGGGGTTCCCCCACAGCATAATAGAGAATCATAGAAATTGTTTAGGCTGGAAAAGACCTTGAAGATCATAGAGTCCAACCTTAAACCCAGCACTGCCAGGTCGCCACTGTGTATTTGGTTTTGCCTCTTTTTTTGAGGTGTCTGATTCCCCTGACCAGCTTCTCCTCTGATGTTAGTCTGAGCAATATCTGAGTCCTCCTGTGCAGCCAAAACCTCGTGAAGAGGCACCATGCAGAGAAAGGAGCTTGGAAATGGCACGTTTCTCAGTGCCATGCCAGTAAAGCACAGCTTCTCTCCCTGAGGTGCTATCCTGCTCTTGTAGGAATGTGGAATTAGCTTTAAGCCTTCAGCAATCTTAAAAACCTTGATAAATACAATTTTTTTGGATGCTAGCAGTCCTGATGATGCCAAGTCCTGGACATGGCATCCCTCCCCACCTTACCTTCACCCGGCTGAGGGTTGGGTTCCACTGGGGCATCTGCTCGATCCTCTCAAACAGCTCCTGGTGCAGCTGTGCCACTGGCACAGCCAGGACCACCTCTGCCCGAAACACCTTGCCCAGGCCGGGGAGGGCAGCACTGGACACAGTGGCCCCGGTGTCCTGGGAGAGCAGAGAATTGTAGAATCACAGACTGGTCTGGGCGGGAAGGGACCTTTCAAGGCCATCCAGTCCAACCCCCCTGCAGGGAGCAGGGGCAGCTGCAACCAGAGCAGGTTGCTCAGAGCCCAGGCCAACCTGACCTGGAATGGTTTCAGGGATGGGGCATCAACCACCTCTCTGGGCAACCTGTGACCTACAGAGAGCCTGTGTTAACCCCAAATGCACCAAGAGGCATCAGCTACCGGCTGAAACAAATCACCCTAGTCCTGTTTTTCATCACCCCTTGGTTCACAAGCAAAAGCTGTTATATCTAAATCAAGCTGCTATGATTGTTGGGTTTTTTTAATCTTTCTAGCTAAATTAAACAATTCAACAAATAGCTTAATGAACAAACACCATAAATTACAACTGAGTTTTTTGGGGCTGTGGTGGTTTTTCTTTGTGGTTTGTTTTTTTTTTTTTTCCCCGCAGAGTTGTTCTTGCTTTCCCCAGGAGCACAATTATCTGAGTTTCTCCTTCCAAGCTTTTTTCTGCTGCCTATTTACTTTTCAGATTTGTGAACGTACTAACAAAGGTTCACTTGGAACCCCTCCTTGCCACACATACTTTTGCATGGTACATCTCCTGCACCCGTGGCTTCCCTTCCAGCAGGAGGAACATGAGAAGCACATCTCCTCTCCCCATACTCATTTTCTACTCCTGAGCTGTTTTCTGGGCATTACCAGCATCGTTTCTGCCTGCCAGGTGGAATGATGCTGCAGGATTCTCAGTGCTCGCTGCAGGGCCATTTCGCCCCGGGTGATGTAGGAGAAGTCCATGCTGGAGAACCGGCTGGGGCTGACATCGCTGGTGCGCTCGGGGCACGTGGCTGCAGGAGCAAGGCAGGGTCATGTGAAAAGGTCCCCCCTCCCTGGCTTTGCCTGCACACGTGGCTGCAGGTGCAGATGTGCAAATGGAGCTGGAGCAGAGGGGTTTGCTGAGCCGAAGTCTGGGCTCTTACCACACAACTGGTCCCCTCTGGGGCTGGGGCACCTCTTGGTGCAGAAAATTTCACTCTTGGGAGCATCCCTGGCATTCAAGTGCTGGTGCTTGGAAAGCTTTTCGCAATCACTTTCCAAATGAATTCCCAGTAATGCTGTGGTACAAATTGCACGTGGCTTGGGTACATTAATGTGGCACAGGCAGCCTTTGGACCAAGCCACACTTCAAAAAACAACTGTGTGAATCTGACAATTCTCAAGTCTTTAGGTAAGCAGTGGAACTAGAGACATGACAGACAGGCAACAAAATGCTGAGAAGTGCCCATAGCCTCTGCAAAAAGCTTTGGCTGCCTGCACGGTGAGCAGATGCTGTTCACCTTCTGAGAAGCTCATGGTCTCTCTGCTAACCCAGTTTGCCATCAATATGGGGGATGCTTTTAAAGGACCACAGATCTGGAGACCAGCCCAGCAGTGAGAAAGTAATTAACTCTGTCCCCCCCCCCCCAAACAGGGGCTAAATCATATGGAGAGGGGTGCATTTTAAAATGCATCTCTCCATCATATGGTACAAGGGGGTTGTGAGCAACGTGGTACCCAAACACCTGGGCTGAGCTTACCGGTCTCCTTCCCCATCAGCCTCTGGATATAATGGGGAATTCTGGAAGGCAGGAGATGGGATCCTCTTACCACCAGCCCTTTCACATCCTTCTGTGTCACTGCAACAGCTGCTGTCTTCAAGCCTAGGGGAGAGACACGCAGGCTTTGGTGAGCACAGAGCATGCAAAGGAGATCATGGACTAGAATCACAGACTGGTTTGAGTGGAAGGGGTCCTCTCAAGGCCATCTAGGCCAACCCCCCTGCAGGGAGCAGGGACAGCTGCAACCAGAGCAGGTTTCTCAGAGCCCCAGCCAACCTCACCTGGAATGGTTCCCGGGATGGGGCATTGACCACCTCTCTGGGCAACGTGGGCCAGGGTCTCACCACCCTCAGCATAAGGTTTTTTTCCTTACATCTGATCTAAATCTCCCTGTTGCAAGTGAGCACCTCCCAAGGGGATGCCCATCAGACACAGACTCATCATCTCCTTGAGGACCCTCTTGTCTGCCTGTTTTTCCCAAGGTGGGAGGGGAGGTGAGCGGTGCTTACCAGGCAGGCGGCGGAGATGGTCATGGGCAATGCCACAGCACAGCTTGACAGTGGCCTGCAACATGGTGCAGGAGCAGGGCTGCCTCCAGGCACATGCTGCATCCCAGCATGACTTTATAGCCAGCCTGAAGGACGGCACCTGGTGATAGGACCACACTGCCAGATAGCAGCTGGGAATAAGGAGTACTCAAGGACAAGGCAAGCGAGAGGAGGGGCTGGAGGGAAAGGCCACACTTCCCTCTGAATGAGCAGTCTCTGCCTTTCCTCCTGCCGTGGGCAGGCAGCTGTGGATGTGATGAGACACTTTAGTGGTCCCAAGTGCCACTTGATAAAGTACTGTGATGGTAAACCTAAGCTGGCAAAGGCAACTGGGAGCACCTACATGGAGGGAAGGATGGGGTGGCAGATGAGACCACAGCCCAAATCCTGGGTTTGGTTTTGGGTCCCTCACTCCAAGAAGGACATTGAGGGGCTGGAGCGTGTCCAGAGAAGGGCAACAAAGCTGGGGAAGGGTCTAGAGCACAAATCTTGTGAGGAGGGACCAGCTGAGGGACCTGAGGTTGTTGAGCCTGGAGAAAAGGAGGCTTAGGGGAGACCTCAATCTCGACAACTCCCTGGAAGGAGGTTGGAGCCAGGTAGGCTCAGTCTCTTCTCCCAAGGAACAGGTGACAGGGCAAGAGGAAACAGCCTCAAGTTGCACCAGGGGAGGTTTAGGTTGGACATGAAGAAAAAATGTCTTCCCTGAAAGAGTTGTCAAGACCTGGCCCAGGCTGCCCAGGGCAGTGGTGGAGTCCCCATCCCTGGAGGGGGTTCAAAGCCATGGAGACGTGGTGCTGAGGGCCATGGTTTAGTGGTGACCTGGCAGTGCTGGGCTAACCGTTGGACTCGATCTTATGTTGTCTTCCAACCAAAATGGTTCTGTGGTTCTATGACTTTATGAGAGCAATGTAGCTTTGCTCTTGGGAGTGTGGATGCTGCTGTTAAAACCATGCTTATGGAAAATGTGCTTCTCCCTATTAAAACTTCATAGAAGTAATGGTAGTAATCACCTTCTGTTTCTGAGGCGTCAACAGCCAGAATATTTGGGCAAGCTGTTCAGGAGGGCTTTTGGTTTTAAAAGGCATAGGAGAGACTTCAGACACTGGGCATGGGGACACCAGGTATAGGGAACACTTGACTATGAGGGCCACCAGAGTCTCCAGACCTGGGGGAATATGGGCTGTGGGAGATGCTATTACCAGAGCTCTGTGTTTAATGATCCTTTGGTGAGTTACAAACTGCTGCTTCTGGATTTTTCATGGGGGCTGGGGAGTCACTGGGGGTGATAAAGGGACTGGAATATCTCTGTGCTGAGGAAAGGCTGAGACCTGAGGCTGTTTATCCTTGAGAAGACTCAGAGGGGATTAATATCTAAAGGGCTGGAATCAAGAGGATGGGGCCAGACTCTTTTCAGTGGTGCCCAGTGACAGAACAAGGGGCAATGGGCACAAGAGAGACCAGGAAGTTCCATCTGAACAGGAGGGAAAACTTGTTTGCTGTGAGGGTGGCAGAGTCTGGCCCGGGCTGCCCAGAGAGGTTGTGGAGTCTCCTTCTCTGGAGAGGTTCCAAACCTTCCTGGACAATGTGATCCTGGGCACCCTGCTGTGGGTGACCCTGGTGGAACAGGGGTGTTAGATGAGATGATCTCCAGAGGTCCTTTTAAATCCCTACGGTTCTGTGATTCTGTGTGGCTCAGCAGTTAGAAAACATTTTCTTTGCAAGCAGTTTAGGAAGGAGAGAGCAGTGGCTGGTGAGATAGTTGCCCTAGAGCTTTAAACCTGCCCCTCTGCCAGCTCCCAGAGAGAGCTGGGCTCTGCCCATGGTCTATTCTCTCACTCACACATTCCTCTCACTTTTGTGCACACTTTCTCCTGGTAGTTTTGTCTCTGCAGACAGCTGTAACACAGGCAGATAATGTTTTATCACCTCGTTTGGTGAGCGTTGTCCATACGCTCTCCCGAGGGCTGTACGAGATGTCCTGGGAATAAACAGGGAAAAGGAAATATCAAAAATTGCCTGTGAGGGCAAACCTGGAGGTCAGAAGAATGTGGCGATGTCACACGAGACCCCGGCTCAGAGTGGTGAGGGGCTGCCATGAGTCAGCCCTGGTCCATCGCCTGCTGATGCAAAGGTCCCAGGACGTTGGGTGATGATTGTGGGACACCCTCAGGTGCAGGGTGCTGTGCACCCAGCCCCTGCGAGGCTGCAGCAAACGGGTTTTGGCTTGACATGTCCACCGGGTTTGGCTGCAGCCACTGGAGGTCACTGCTGATCTGCAGCTCCACAGGAAAAGCCACCTTTGAAGAGGTGGGTAGGAACCCTGCTCCGAGGTGCTGGCTCTGGGCTGCCCTGCCTCTAATCCCCTGAAAAATCCCTGGGGGCTGGATGGTTGCTGCCATGTGGGACTTCCACTAGGAATAACATCTGGCACCCCGACTCTCCCTGATTATCCCTCTCCCTGCCTTTAGATGCAAGGACCCTTTAGGGACCCATCAATTGCACAGCTCAGTTTAGGACCTCCTGGGATTGATCCTCAGGGAATATCCTACAGCTCCTAAGCACATGTGAGATTCAAAGCTTGTAACTGGTGCTTCCGGAGGCAAAGGCAGAACTTCAGCAGCTAATTCTTCCCTCGTTGTTCCTGTCAGATAGCCTGTAATGAAGTTGGCTTGTAGGAATAATGTACCTTTGAGGGAGGAGGCTCTTAACCATTTCTCCTCTTCGTGGCCAAGACCCTTTCTGTCCCCTTCGACTGAGGTGGCTCATTGCCCCACGCAGTGCTGCATTCCAGCTCCATGTATGTAATCAAGTCAGTGCTGGTGGTTTGGTGCTGAAAGGTCCCTTCTGGCAGGGTTTGGAGCCATGTGTGATTTTACAGAAAGGCACGTGTCCCTTCAGTGTTTTGTACTGTTTAAGCATCCAACCAGAACTGGGGAAAAAAAAACTCCAGAAGGAACCTTGGAAACTTTAGGGTCTGCTGGCTTGGCAGTAGAGCAAAACTTTCAGAGGCACTGCAAACTGGTAAAATCCCCATTGAAATGGCCTCACCAGTTCCAAGGGGACTGGAAGCATGTTTCTGTGCAGCACCTGGTCCCTCTGTCAGGACAAGTATAATCTTTCCAGGACTAGAAGTTGAACCAATTTAGGGTAAAGCTATTGCTCAGCATTGAAGTAAAGCACAGACTAAAAATCTTTTGGGGTTTCCACACTCCCTGAACACTGGTGTCTCTTCATGTGCCGGTGGCAAGCAAACCTCACTTATTTGTTTAGAGCAAAACTGGTCTGCTATAGGAGTTCTCCCATCAGCAATATTATCTTCTCCCCATCTCAAGGAGTAAGGGTGGCATTTTCTGATCTAGACTGTGTGATGCAAACCTCAGCCAAGTGACAGATCTGCTTCCCTAGATCTCCTTTTCAGAAGGAGAAGGGGGAAAGAGAGCAATGGAAAAGGTCCTAAATGGCAGGTGGGTGCCTCCTGGCTTTGGATGGGGTGCAAATGCTGAGGCTGAGAGGTTTTAGGTCCAAATAGTCCTCCCAAAATACCTGGTAGAGCAGCATGGTTTTGGATGGGGATAAAGGTTTGTGCGGGTCCATAGGTGGTCAAAGGGGTGGTGAATACCAGAGGAGGTCATCAGTGTGTAAAACATAGTCTGAGTAAGCCCATATCCTGAGGAATGGGAAATAGTGGGATGCTCCTGGTGAAAGGGTAAAGATGGGGAGCAAGTGGGACTCAGAGCTGCTATCAGCAGCTTTGCAGAAAGCTGAGCAATGCAACAAGGGTGATATGGGCTCCCTCCTCCCACGGTCAAGCAGGGATCCTCTTGTTCAAACCCGAGGGCAAGTCCCAGGGCAATTACTCTGCATGTCCTTGAGTCCTGCTCCAAGCAAGACCACTCTGTAATCAGAAGAGCCTTGATTTTCAATTTTTCAAGCAAAATTCTGGCTGGTCTCCAATACCTTTTGCAGAAGTTGGCAGGAGAGGATAAGGCAGCATCTTTGGCCCCATAGGAACCCTCTTGCAGGGCTGCTGCCATCCCCAATGGTGCTCTGGGGGTTCCTGGGATTGGGGTAGCTTTTGTGTCCCCATCTTGTAGCCCTGCTGGGGTATTTAGCTATGTGTCTCTGGGGAACACTAAATATGGATCTAGAAAGCAGGTCCCTGGGGAGCTTTGGCCAAGATGCTTCTTATGGGAGTTGCTCTCAACACCTCTCTTCTTCTCAATGGCATGTCTAGAAAAGTTAAGAGCCAAACACAGAAAATATAAAAACACATGGCATTTATTTCTGTACACAGCCCAAACACTCATCATTAGTGTCTCCAGATGGAAAAGCAGACAAGCTTCCTCCCTCTGAACCAGGAGACCCAGTGTTACATTGTCAGGCTCATAATTTGAGGAAAAAAAAAAAATGCTCAATGTCCCTCTTCTTTTCTTAAAAAGTACATTTTATAATACAAAAAGAAAGGGCTAAAAATATTTCAAAGGTACATTCTCATTAGGAAGGACTGAACATTTCAATACAGCTTCCTTGTGAGCCTCCTCCAGTGCTGGAGAGATGTTTGGTGGTTATGGCTGATAACAGCCCAACTTGAGAGAAGAATGCAAACCAGAACAACAATATTTACTAGGAGCTAATAGTAATTTCCCCAAATGGTCACCAAAAGAGCCCAAATATCAGCAGAAAAGGGAAGCTGCTGTCTCTCTTTGTTGCTGGAATGTTGTCTTCCTGGGTGTAGGGTTGAGGCAATCTTATCTGCATCTGCTGCCTTGATTAAAAGAGAAGGGGAACTGCTGTTCAGGCGATAAGAGAGGCCAGAGGCTTCTCTGTTAGTATGTAAACTTTGGATCAAAAAGGAAGACAGAGAGGCTCTAGGCAGAAGCCACCTCTAAACAGATGGGTTTTGAATCTCTGTGTGCCAGCAAAATGCACATCCAATACGCGCTGGCTTCTATGAAGGGGATGGAGGTGTGACCCCACTACTTCACTTTTCCAGTTTGGGTTGAAAACTGTTCACTCTGAAGGATGTTTACCTGAAGTAACAGCTTTGTAATGCTCGTCCAAGCTCTCTGTGATAGATTCTCAAATCCAGAAAGGACCGCATCAGTCTAACATGATCTCTTGCCCTCCATGGTGACCAGCATCTATATTTGCCCTATAGGATGGACTGGACCAGCAATAACTCATAAAAAAAAATATAATCCAAAGGACAGAGGACTTCCTGAATACCTTGTCAGCTTGTGCCCATGGTTTGAAACCATAAGATTTCCTAGCTGAGCATTGCTGGCTTCAGATCCATCTCTGTATGCCACCCCTGCTAGAGTACCAATTTCTCTGCTTCCAGCCTCTTTGCCCCATGCTGTGAGTCCTGGTAATCTCAGACCACCTTTTTATTCCACTCTTTGCCATGACTAAAATGCTTGTGCTCTTGTGGTCTCTAATTACAAGCTGTATTTTATAACCTCAGATGAGTCTTGCAGCCCTGCCTGTCTTAGAGGGAAAAACGTAGAAAAAGTCAAGTGTAGACACTAGAGCAGGAAGCAGTTTCCAAGGATCAGCTTTAGGAGGGGTATGCAGAGCTGTGATGAGATGCTTTAGTGCCTTGGTGACACCAGTATCACTTCCCTTCTTCCTTCAGCAAGTCTCTGCTTGAGTTCCCCCATCTCCTTCCAGTCTGTCCAGCAGCTTGTGGGTCTCCAGCATTTGATTCTTCATTTTTAAGATCCATCCTCAAGACAGTTATCCTTGTTTCAAGATGAGGATTGAACTCCTGGTCCATGTTCTTTAGCAAGGTCCCTTGCAATTTGTTCCACTTTCCTCTGCTCTGTTTTAACTTTGCCTTCATTCCCCCAATTTTTTGGAAAGCTCTATGGGCCACATTCTTTTGCCTTTCTTTGTTGTGTTGTGTTTTTGTGGTTTGGGTTTTTTCTTTTTTTCTTTTTTTTTTTTTAATGCAAATCTGACCCTCACTAAAATGCAAACTGTTCACCCCTGGCCTCACCCTTGCTGCCTGCTGTGGCATCAGATGCATCCCTAGCAACAGAGTGCAAATTCCCACTCCCCTGGGAGTAAGAAGATGCCACCAAACTGAGTTGCCTTTGTATGCAAATAAATGCAAACACCTTCAATTAATCTGGAAAGAATGCACAATAATTGGTATCAGGTTATGAAGCATTTTGTCTGGCTTCTCTGCCTTTCTCCCTGAGGATTATTCTGGGGTGAATGTCTCTGGTTGCATAAAAAAAAAAACCCCAAAACAAACAACCCACAAAAAACCCACCAAAAAACAAACAAAAAAACCCCACAGAAAAATGAAAAAACAAACAAACAACCCCCCCCAAAAACACTCCATAAACAAAAAACAAACCCCAAACCAACCAACCAAACAAAAAACCCAACCCAAAACTTAAAACCCTCACACCTTCTTTAGAAATAATTTTTATCATGTTCCTGGACAATCTGGCAACCACAAAACTGTGCATTAAAGGAGGGCCATTCACTCCCTCCATGGGGAACCTCCTCTGTGCTGGCTGCAGATGTGCTCCCTCCTGACTGCTTTGATAAAAGGTGAGAGGAGGTGGCAGTTGAGCACAAAGGGTTTCTTGGGCTCTGAGGAACTAATTAATTTGCAAAATAAGGTTTGTTTTTTTTTACAGGGGTCAGGTGGGCTTCCAGCAAGCTCTTTCCCATGAAGGGGAAGAGTTCTCTGCCTTTGGGGTGAGGAGAGCAGGTTTGGCTCTGCCAGCTCCAGCAAAGGGTGCCTCTGGCTGTTCTACAGCAGTTCCTCATGTGATTTCTTCTGATGCCCTTATTGCAGCATTTTTCTTATTAAAAGATGGTTGTGGAGGAGGTGGGCAGAGCCCTTGACAGTTCACATCAGGTTCGCAGAGAACTGGGGTGCATGGCAGGTGAGGTGGCAATTGTTCAGTCCCAATGTGCTTGGACACCCCTATTCTTCCACTGTCAGTAGGTGGTTGCAGACCTTGGAGTTGGCCTGGTGCAAGGCAAACTCCCGCCCAGGCACAGTGCTCCATCTGCCTTTTCGAGCCGTGCTGCTCTGGCTCCCAGCAGACTTGGAAACTGTGAAGATTTCTCTGTGGGATTAAGGCATCAGCAAGATGGTCAGGAGGCTGTGGTGGTAGTGCTGAACCTCGTTGTCCTCCCAAACCACCTTATTCACTTTGTCCTAACAGTCTAGGTATGGTACTTCCACCCATGTCATCATGAACTTGTGGTGTCCTTCCCTCGTCCCTACTGGTTTTGACCCACCCCACTTATTTAAGCGTACAGTCATTAATTCCCTCCTCTCCCCAAGAAGTCCTCCTTTATCTCAAGCATGTAATGATGTTTCTACAGTATCTGGCCATATCCAGAGATTACCTGTATGGGACTTGTTCCTCTCTCAGCTGCAGGCACATGAGCACCGGGCTTCCTGAAAACCTCAGCATGTTGTCAAAGTGGATTGAGGTCTCCACCTCTGTCTGGCTTCTCAGGGTGGCTTGGAGGAAAGGGGCATCTAGTTCTGCCTGGAAATCAATGGTGAGGCTTCCCCTGTGAGAAAGTAACACATAGGTCTGGTCACCGAGCAATGGCCGTGTGCTGGGCACCATGAACTGGCACCAAACAACCCCATAAGCATCTGAATGTTAGGTCTGGCCATGGAAAAGGAGTGTGTAACCAGTGCCCACCAGACTCCTACCCAGCATGTCCACCTGGAAGGGCTGGACCCAGCAGGAGAAGAGCAGGGGGCTGTGGAATGCCCATCAAAGGTGAAGCATCCCTCGTGCTTGGTGCTGAGCCACCCAGATACTCCATATCCCCAGATCCAAGCAGTTTCCCACCCACTGACCTTGTGTTGATGCTGGTTTTCAGTTCCTGCTCCCAAACGCTCACGTCCATGTCAGCAGAAATGTCAAGCCCCAGCCCACCCTGGAGTTTGATGGCCACCTGGGGGCCAGACTGCAGAGGAATGACCTGGAAGATGGAGAAGGCAGACACTGCGGTGATCAGGCACTACTCTTGTTTGAGTGGCTGATACCAGCAGTGAGTTGTGGCTGCTGGCACTGCCTATCCCAACCCCTTGCATGGGAGGAACTCAAGCCACGTATGCCCCATGGCAGAGACAACCATCCTGCTATTCTACCAACCACAAGAGACATCTGTCAGTGTCACCTTGCTCTTAGATCTGTATCTGCAGTGAGTAACATACCTAAAATCCACTGGCTTATGCTGCAGGATTCACTAGGATTTGGTGTGAGAGAGGTTATTTCCCCCTCACCCCCCAGGCAGTACCTGGTGATGGTCCATCAGCAGGAGGTTCCCTTTAACCACGCTTGTAGGTTCTCCACTGCTTAACAGGACTTTGGCCATTAAGTCTGTATATCCCTGGAAGAATACAACTGGCCGCAACTGAACATCAAAGAAGATGGCAGACATCCCAGCCATGAGCTCTGTCTCCTCTTCACCTTCCACGACGTTTTCTCCCAGCATTGACTCCATCCCTTGTGCTTCAATAGTGACCTAAACCACAGAAGTGGAGACATAGCAAAGGTGAAAAGTTCCTTTTCTATCCCACAATGCTACTTGAGTTGCTATACTTGTCCAGCCCTTGGGTAGGCACTCTTTGAAGCAGGAGAACAGTGAGGGGTGGCTTGGATGGGGCATCCAAGCTCTCCCTGAACACCATGCAGCAGTGGTGTCACATCCCCTGTTCTGAGGGGGGAGGGGGGTTGCCTTCTCCAGAGCAGGTCTGTCTGGCTTTGCATTGGTGATGGTGAGTGTGTGCATTTCTGTATTTCTGATGTGGGGCGCACTGATTGCAGAGGTGAGGTCAAGCACTGTAAGGAGGTTCAGAGGGGACACAGATAGGGCAGTGGCATCACTGGGTTGGTGTTGTCACCTGAGCTGCATGAAGCTGCTGGCCACGGCTGAACAGTGAGAAGTCAGACACACTCTTCCTCAGGAATCCACCCTCCAAAAACAGCAGGTCCAGCCCGAAGGTGGAAAGAAGGTCCTGGGTTACTGAAAGGCAGAGAGATGCCCATAAGCAATTCTGGGCAGTGCCTGGAGCATCTCTTCTTGAAAATGAGTCACTATTCAGTGAGAGAGCAACAGCAGGGGATGAAGGCTTATGAGAAAATACAGTGCCCATAGGAGGGATGTGCAAGGCTGGGATCCTGGCAAGTGTCCTATGAGCCTGGTGCCACCAAGCCAGCACGCAGCACCGTGGGGTGGTTTCATAACAGAGTCATCCAGATTGATTGCAGGAATTGGGAGGTCACTGGCCAGTGCAGGATCCCAATTGCTCCTTAATAATTTGTGAGCCTCCTCAAAAGATTGTACAGCTAGTCCTGTCCCATCTATGGTCAGGGTGACAGACCTGCACAGATCTCATACGTTAGCCATTCAATATCTGAAAAATCTATTTTATCCTGAGGTGGAAGCTTATCTGCACCATCTCCTTCCCTTCTTGCAATCATCAGAAGATTTAGCATTGCAATATTTTTCTTCCAGGTGTTGGCTTTGCCTCCATCTAGTCCCTCCAAGGCCAGACTGAGCTCATTTGAAGAGGGGCAGTAAGGAGAGCTGAGGGGTGAAGATTTAAGCAGATATTTAGCAAGTGTGGATTGTTGCACTCTCTGAAGTTTGGTTATTTTGATCTCAGTACAAAGATTCTCCTCTTTGAAGAGCTTATTAAAAATACCTAAGGAACTGGGGAATGGAGCTAAATATCTTGACTTCTCAGGAAAAGCACAGAGACTCCCACCTACAATTTACCATCAGTTTCACCTCCAGCTGAAGTTCCTCTTACAGATTAGGGCGATTTGGGCAAAGTGAGTGGCTCAGCTCAGCCCTCCTGCTGTAGGGGTGTCAGAGAAAGCATATAAAGAATGGTTTGGGTTGGAAGGTGCCTTAAAGATTATCTAGTTCTGACCTCCCTGCCATGAGCTGGGACATTTCCCACTAGACCAGGTTGCTCAAAGCCCTGTCCAGACTGATCTTGACACATCCAGTGATGGAGCATCCACAACTTCCCTGGGTAACCTGTTCCAGTGTCTCACCACCCTCAGAGTGAAGAACTTTATCTATCTATCTATCTATCTATCTATCTATCTATCTATCTATCATCTCAGGTAATGGCAAACAGCCAGCTTCAGCTGATGCTGGAAGGCATGCTCAGAAACATCACACTGAGATTTTGGGGTGTTTCTGTAAAGCCAAGGCCTCTTGTGAAAGCTGCCTTTCCCCACCAGCCCCACTTTCAGCTGTTTGAGGGGACCATAGGATGAGTGCCCTCTGTGGTGTCACCTGTCAGAGGTCCTGAGAAAGACGAGGAGATGCCAGCTTTTGAGAAAAAGTTGTAATTATTTATCCGTGGGTCTCTCATGATGTCTTTCATTATCTTCCTGGAAGCAAGAGGGAAGGGGTATGTCAGCACCAGGAATGGGGAATATCAGTGATCATTACAAAAAACTGTACAAAGAAGGACATATAAATTTCCAAACTATTTTTCTCAGTTGCTCAGAGAAGCGTGAGCAAAAAAGGCAATGAGCAGACATGGGCAGCTCTGGAATTTCCCTCTCCTCCAGTTTATTAGGATAAACCAGTCAGATATTTTTGTGTGGCTTTTGCTGAACTCTGAGAAATGTCAGCGCTCGGTTTGTTTTGTGCAGACGGGAAGATTAACATAGTTACAAATTGTGCGCTGCCCTGCGAGACAGAGCGTTGGCCTCCAAGGACTCTGCTGAAGTCCACAAGCCTGTGTCCCGCTTCCATGGGGCAGGACGAGGAGGGATGCCAGGTTTTGGCTGGCTGGGTGTCATTTGTATTAGTAAACCCGAGTTTTTCTTCCTCCTGCAGCTGGGAATTTCCAGGCAGCCCCAGTGCCAGCTCCAAGAAGAGATGGTAGCAACCTTTAAAGGCACACTGGGTCAAATGCTGCAGCTGGGGTGTGGAGGAGGAGAAAAAAATTGGGGGAAAATGCAACCTCTCCCTCCAGACCCACCTTGCTGGGTGGTCAGTGGCATGCAGGATGTTCTGGACCTTCAGCAGCAGAAACGTTGCCATTTCTGTCTCCATCTCATTGGTGGCCAGCAGGATGTTGATGACATCCATGGGTGAGGGCTGATTACCTAGGAGGATTTCTGCAGCAGCCAGGCGACAGGTTTTTTCATAGCTCTTCCTCTTCTCATGGAAAACCCTCCTCATTGATTGTTTCACCTGATGTGAGAGGGCAATGAAAATGATACTGTTAGGGTGGTGATTTGCAAATGGTGGCTCTATTTGCATCCCGATGGCTTGGCTTTGAATGGGAAGAGGAGCACCAAGCCCTGGCAGCTTTGTTTCGTACCTTGTCAGAGATGTGCCAAGTGGGGAATCGTTGCAATGCAGAGATGGCTGCAGTGGTGATGGTGGTGGGACCTTCCTCAGCATGGTCAAGGAGGGTGGAGATGGCTTCAGGAAGTGCAGCATTGCCCAGGGCCAGCAGGTAAATGACCGCCTCAGACTCCTCCTCGGCACTACTTAATCCCTTGAGGATGGTTTCCACCGCACGCCTCACCTCCTGCTCAGGGTTTGAGGGAGGGCAGAAACAGTAGGAGAATGAGGGAAGGGATGGGAGAGATTTCAGGTGCTCCTGAAGGTGGTCCAAAACAGTCAAGAATGGAGGTTTGCAGAGGACCCACCTGCAGCCCACACAGCTTCTGCTGACACAGCTTGCCGACCAGAGAGCCCATGGCAAGTACTCCTGTCTCCTGGACCTCAGGGGCCAACTGCTTTCCATCCAGCTTGTCCTGGGTACCAGGAGAGGGGTATTAAGAAACAGGGAGGAGAAAAAATAAAAAAAGGGGGGTGGGCAAGGGGAAGATGGAGAAGGAGTATGTTTTACCAAATGGCCTCAAGTTGCACCAGGGGAGGTTTAGGTTGGAAATGAAGAAAAATGTCTTCCCCACAAGGGTTGTCAAGGCCTGGCCCAGGCTGCCCAGGGCAGTGGTGGAGTCCCCATCCCTGGAGGGGTTTCAAAGCTGTGGAGATGTGGTGCTGAGGGATGTGGTGTATTAGAACTCTGGCAGTGCTGGATTAATGTTTGGCCTTGATGACCTTAAAGCTCTCTTCCAACCAAAACAATTCTATGATCTCACCAAAGAAGTAGGAAAAGCTAATTCTTACCTGCCTTGGAGACATACATGTTTTAATTGGAAAAAATACTGATTTTTCACAATAGCTTGTAATTTAAGCTTTTATTATCTGTAGTGCACTGTCACAGGGCACTTTCTCCTGAACACCTTTCCTCTGAGGAGCATCTGCTCCCATCACTAGTGTTCCATTAAAAGCACATTAAATAGTCCTATAATCAGGATGATGTATTTCTACAGAAACACATTTTCCGTTGTTCAGGAAAATGTTTGCTGTTCCCTCCTGATAGAAACAGGGTGATGATCCATCTCAGACTCAGGACCCTTGGGGAGGGAAAGAAATGTTTGTACTTACTAACAGCAGGTGGAGAAGCTCTACTGAAGGCCGGGGAGAGAAAGCTGCAGCGTAGAGAAACTTCTCCAGCAGGGACTTGGGATCCTTGCTGAAATCCAGGAAGTCTGAGAGACCTGCCAAGGATGCCACCGACTGTGCAGCCACTGCTGCCTCCACAATGAAGGGGCTGGAGCAAGAAGAGGGAGGTCATCAGTGGCACAAAACACCAGTAGAGTTGGACAACAAACAAGGTACCCTGTGCAGCTCCTCATCCTTTTCTCTTTTCCATGCTTTCTTCTTGCTTTAAAACTCACAGGACCTGCAGTTCATGGGTTAAAAAAAACCCCTAGTATCATATAATGGTTTGGAAGGGACCTTAAAGATCATCTAGTTCCACTCCCCCTGCCACGAGCAGGGGCACCTCCCGCTAGACCAGGTTGCTCAAAAGCCCATCCAGTCTGGTCTTGAACACTTCCAGGGATGGGACAGCCACAGCTTCTCTGGGCAACCTGGGCCTGTGTCTCACCATTGTCAGAGTGAAGACTTTCTTCCTTAGATCTAATCTAAATCTCCCCTCTTTCAGTTTCAAACTGTTACCCCTTGTCCAACCACTTCACTCCCTGATGAAGTCCCTCCCCAGCTTTACTGTAGGCCCTCTTTCAGTACTGAAAGGCTGCATAAGGTCTCCCTGGAGCCTTCTCCAGGCTGAACACCCCGAACTCTCTCAGCCTGGCCTCCCAGCAGAGGGGTTCCAGCCCTCCCAGCATTGCTGGGGCTCCTCTGGCCCTGCTCCAACAGGTCCCTGTCTCTCCTGTGCTGAGGACTCCAGAGCTGGCCCCAGCACTGCAGGGGGGGTCTCCCCAGAGCACTGGGAGCAGAGGGGCAGAATCACCTCCCTAGACCTGCTGATCACAGTTGGTTCCTGCTCTGAGCTCACCTATGTCTTAAGTATTTCACTGCAGAGAGGAGTCCCCAGCACCCTCACTGACCATGGATGGATGCTACAGCCATGGGTGGATGGTCTGTAAATACCAGACCTCCAAGGACGTTTGCAGAAAGCCTTGCTGGAGCATTTGCTCTGCTCCAAAGCCAGGGGAAAAAAAAAAAAAAAAAAAGTCCATGCAGTGTTTGTACAGAATGGGCATTAAGAAAAAAGCAGAGTATGTTTGCACTAGTTAGGACAGCTGCCTGGCCCAGGTATGGTGCATGGATCAGCACCAAACAACCCTAATTGCCAAGGCCAGGAATGACCCTGCCAGGGCTCTACATGCACTTAAGGTCAGTTTTAGCAAGATAGCTCCTGGGAGTCTCACAGCATCTCCTCTGGTGCTCTCCTCAGCAGCTGCAGAACATCTCTCTTCTTGGCACTGCGCAGCATCTGGATCAACCTCTGGAACTGCCATGTGGTTGCCACCATTGAGGTGTCCGTTTTGACACTCTGGCTGTCAAACGCCTTCAGGTAGTCTCTGAGCTGTGAAGATGAGGTTTGTTAGGTGGAATTTGGCCTCTTTTACCCTTGATCCTGAATCACAGGATAATGTTTATACTTGGGAAAATATTTAGTAGTGTGAGGGGCCCGTGGGAGTTGTGCAATTGCCTGCAGGTATCTAGTGCTGCTCTACACTGCTCCTGTGGCTGCATCCTGCCTCGATGGTGTAGCCATCCCCTCCAAATGCACCACCACGGTTTAACCCCATATCCTACAGCCTTCTTCTTCCCAGTCCAGTTGCCCAGCTTGGTGGGGAGCACACAGTGAGTTTTGGGGGTGGGTAGTGTCACTGACCGATGGGCAGCGGGTGCAGACCCTCCTGAAGGGCAGGCTGGCCATGCCCAGGAGCTGGTGCTGTCCCTCTGTGCCAGCCAGTGCTTCCTTGAGGCTTTGTCCAGCTACGTCTGCCAGGCCAGTCATCAGAGGAGACACTAACTGGAGCTGCTGCCTGTGGACAGAGAAGAAACCATTGGGAAGTGCTTTGTCCCTCCATGGTTCAGAGGCTGGTTGCCTTCACGCAGTTTTGGAGGAGGAGGAGAAGTATAGTGAAGCTGTCAAAAGGTGCCTGGTGTTCCTTCTGTGCCATGCCCACCCTGTTCCCACTGCCTGCACTAGGCTGTGCCAGCTTAGCCATCAGGAGAGCAGTGAATGCTTTAACTCCAACAGATGTACCTTCATCCCATGCCAGGCTGCCCGATTCCAGCAGTGGTATGGGAGCATCACTCACCTTGAACTGATTTTGATGCCGGTGGTGGACCTCAGGGCTGGAGACACCACATGGTTTTCCTCTGCCAGCACTGACTGGAGGAGGTTGTCTTTTACCACATACTGGCTTTTGCTGGTGGGCTGCCACTCAACTCCAAAAATCTTGAAAAAAGAGAAGGAAGAAAGCAAAAATGGAACTTTTTCTCTCTTCTCCTCTCCCCAGGAGATTTCTCTCCTTTCTATTTGCAGAAGAAATGCTTTCCAGACCACAAAGTCACCTGCCTCGCTTGCAAAAATGTAAGCAAGGAAAATCCAGAAGAGTGCAGCCTCTTCCCACCCAGTAAGGACAAACATGAGGGGGTGCTCTCACCTTTGGAAGATGTGGGGAGATGGACTGGTGATACCACAGGGACTCTCATTACAAGGTGGTGTCACCCTGGCTTAGCCACAGCAGAAAAGGGCAGCAGAGGATGTTCCTGCCTGATGTGGGTGATGCCTGGAGACTGCAAACTGGAAATAAATGCCTCCCAAAGTATGGCCTGTCCTTCAGGTCCATTTGACAGCTTCATAGCTGCCCCAGCACAGTGTGGGAAGAGGCAAGGCCCTTGATGTCAAAACCCATTTCATACTGAGGATCATCAGCAAGGACATTCTCCAAACAAAAGAGAAAGTGAAGCAAAAGCAATTGCCACTGAGCTCATGCCAGAAAAATCTCATCTTCCTCACTGTGCTGTGCGGTGACCTTGGGAAAGCTCCCTGGATTATTTTTTTTTCCTTCCAAAAGATATGATGTACTGTCCGGACTTCACTTTTGCCTCATCTCCCAGTCCCAGCAAGGGAATGTTATTGGAGCATCTGGGCTTGCATGTGGCTGTTCTTGGGGAAGGGGAAGAGCTGAACTATGTGCAAGGGGTGGTTTTTAACAGCAAATAGAATTAGCAATAGTAATATCACTATTTTAACACATTTGATCCCCAGGCTTTGGTTTTACAGAGCTGGACAGCACTGGTATTTTGCTGTCATGGCTCCAGATACAGGCAAGGTCCGGAGAGCTGCCTCAGTCCAAACAGCCCTATTTCCAAAAAGATGTGTTGTACAGGGTCTGTTACTTTCTTGTGTGAGTGTGCCATGATTTATACCCCAAAAAGCTTTTATTATATGAACACTCAGTTTGACTGGCAGCTGTTGAGACCTCTGACAAGGTGTGTACACTCTGTCTGGTGGTGTCCATTTTCATATTGAATTCAATATCATAGAATCACAGTCTGGTTTGGGTGGGAAGGGACCTTTCAAGGCCATCCAGTCCAACCCCCCTGCAGGGAGCAGGGGCAGCTGCAACCAGAGCAGGTTGCTCAGAGCCCTGGGCAACCTGACCTGGAATGTTTCCAGGGATGGGACATTGACCATCTCTCTGGGCAACCTAGGACAAGGTCTTGCTACCCTCAGAATGAAGATTTTCTTCCTTCTCTCCAGTCTAAATCTCCCCTCTCTTAGTTTAAAACCATCACCACTTGTCCTGTCACAACAGGCCCTGATAAATAGTCTGTTTACAATTTCCTTGTAGGTCCCCTTTAAGTACCAAAAGGCTGCAGGGAGGTCTCCCTGGAGCCTTCTCTTCTCCAGGCTGAACAAGCCCAACTCTCTCAGTCTGGCCTCCCAGCAGAGGGGTTCCAGCCCTCACATCATCCACTCCTGCTGACCCATTCCAGTAGAAACTATTTATTTTTAAAACTTTATCAATTTTAATAATTTCAGGTATAACTGCCTTAAGACCCACAAACTTTCATCTGTTTATGTCAGGGCTGAACACAGGCTACTGATTTAAATTAAAAAAAACAATGGTCTTTGGTCCTGTGCCTTGTGAACCTAATCCCCAATTTGATCAGTCTGAGGTCTGAAAAACACTTCTGTATATCCACCTTCCCAAGCAGGATTAGCTGACAGGTCATAAGTGCTAACAAGGATGGAGACTGGATGACCTGGAACATCATAAGGAAAAAATTCTTTCTAGTGAGGGTGTCAGAGCCTGGCCCAGGCTGCTCAGAGAGGTTGTGGAGTCTCCTCCTCCGGAGAGATTCAAACCCACCTGGACATGAACCTGGGCCCCCTGCTGTGGGTGACCCTCCTGGAGCAGGGGGGGTTGGATGAGAAGATCTCCATTGGTCCCTTCCAACCTGTATCATGCTGTGTGATTCTCTGATCTTTTATGCACCTATCCATCTCGAAACCACATGCTCCTCTCAAGCTCTTTTGTTGCATCCCCCTTTGGATATGGGTCTAAGAGCTAGAACCTTATCCCAGAAGGCTGAAACCAGCTGGGAGTGGGACTCGCAGCCCATCTGCAGGAAGATTTTGGACACAGCTCTGATGTACTTGACATAGATTGAACCCACCACCACGAAATCAATGGACTTGCTTTGTTTATGGAGGTGAATCCAGACTTTGGCTTTGTGCAGCTGAGGAGATCTTTTGTCTTTGTGATGGAATGGTTGAACACAGTGTATGTGACTTGGCAGCTCCCAGAGACGTCCTCCTGAAACGCAAGTATAAGTGACCACGGGTAAGGGTGATTGGCTTTGAACCTGAATATAATGTTCTTTGTAGAGGATGGACACAAAGGACAAGCTAATAAATAGAAAAATCATTAAAAAAATAGAAACAGGTCCATATCTGGGGGTTTTGGATAGATCCTAGTCCATCTGGGCAGGAAATTTGCTTTTTCTAATCCAGGCTAACACAGCAGCAGCACCCTTGGGCCTGCATTTTGGGTTTTGAGGTTATTTCATGTTGTTTACAGGTCATTCCAGCTTCAGTTTATCCTGAACCTTGCCTCCTCTGCTGAAGCACCCTGGGCTGGCTGTGCTTTGGGGCCAGCTCTCCTGCCGTGGCATGGTCCCTGGCTTTCAGGCAGGATCTACCCTGGTTCTGCACCTACCTCTACTGTGGTGCCAGTGTGGGGCTGGAGCTGGAGCAGACTGATGATGCCTCGCTTCAAGTTCGAGATTAGGATGCTTTCTGCTTTGTCCCCGTAGAAGGCTTTGACCTGGAGAGGGCAAGAGGTGATTTCTGGCTGTGGGGATGGCTCTGAGGGGCTTTGTGGGCTCTCTGCTGCCTGAAAGGCATCTCCCCTGCAACCTAAACAACATCCTGGAGATACCTGGAGATTTTTCACAAGGACTGTATTCCCCAATAGCATGGTTTTGTGTATGCACACCCACAAAAATTGCCTCATTTTTTCCCCTCTGGTTTTCCAAAGCCTTAGAGGTCTTAGTAGGTCAGAAAGGAGCTTATATCCCATAGTTAGGACTGAAGCCCTTTTAATAGGGGTTGCTGCAGCTCCAGCCAAGCCCACAGCCCTTTTGGAGGATGGGGTTCCATCTAGGGTTGGACTGGACCCCCACAGAGACCATATATTGCTACATTTGCCACCTTGTCCAGTTACTTTGCTCTAATGTTAAATCAGACGTGGAGCAAGAGTTTGTATGGGCTTCGTAGTTGAGAAAATTTGGGATGAGGGCAAGAGTGCTCTGCAAAGGGCATGAGCAAGCCCAGCTGACCTTTCCACTGCTCCAGGATACAAACACTGGCTGCTGGAGCTCTGTCTGTGCCTCCTGGCTCAGTGCAATCTCTGCAGGGGTGTGCTGGCTCCTTTTCTCTTCTGGCTCCTGTCGGGCTTTCAGGTGATGTATCTATGAGAGCAGAAGACAGCAGAAAGGAGTGACCAAAAATGTCTGTTCTAAGGCTGCTGTGCATTTTACCTGCAGGTGATGGATGGCCTGTTGATCACAGAGGTCATTTTTCAGGTGGCTTGGGCTGGAAAGGGAAGGGGGTAAGGAAAGATGGTGTCACTGGTCCCAGGGGGAGTACCTGGCTGAAATGGCTTCACTGCCTCACGCACCTGCACCTGCAGCAGCTCTTCCCCACCTGGGTCCCTCCAGAGCTGGTGCAGCTGGACCAAGGCCTTGGCCTGCAGCCAGGCTCCCTGCAGGGACGGTGTGGATGTGTGGTCCACCTGGACGTCCAGGAAATAGTGGTACTGGTACAGGGTCCCGGGCTGGAAAGAAAGAGGCTGCAAATCCCCTAAGGAAAGATGCAAAGGTTGAAGGTATGTGGTCTCAGACCTCTGCAGCCAGCATCCTCCATCCTAGGGAGGAACTGGGCTTGCAGGGATGCTTGCGACCTGCATCCTGGAAGGGTCATTTTTACACCAAGCAGAAGGCAGAGCTGATATGTTTTGGTGAGAACGTGGGAAGGTCTTCAAGGGAAATTATTTGTGCCCTAATTTGGGGTATTTGGGTGTTCCTGGGGTAACAGCTGATTCCTGCTTGTGTTTCCAGTCCTGCTTTAGAAATGATGGCCAGAGTCGGAGGGTCTGCTTGGAGACTTCAGGACTTTTGGAAACTATCAGAGAAACACACTTTAATCCTGAAGTAAAGTTTCCATGGACAGGAGGGATGTCTAGAAGTGTCTTTCAGCATTGTGCATTAACTGAGGCAACATTAGCATTTTTCTTTAGGAGAGAAGAGAGGCCATACTCTTCATATGGTTTGTTTCCCGTTAGAACTTCTCCTAATTAAATCTCTAACTTTGTGATAGGACCGAATGAAGTTGGTGGGGCAGCTTCAGATAAAAGCTCCTTGCTTTAATCTTATTGAACTAGAATTATTTGGAGTCCCTTCTCTTGTTCATATACAAATACAAGTGTAGGCGGGAGGGTTGCCTTTGCCATGACATAGCCAGTCTAATCTATTGTCTAAAGTCACTTGAAATTCTCCTGCAAAACTGACATATTTGCTGGGCTTCTGAAATGTTTTGTAGTTATGTTTGTTATAAATACATTGATGGAAATCCAGCTCCCTCCCTGGAGCTTTCCCCTGTGAGTCAGACTGAAGAGTTTCTGTATTTCTGCACTGTCTGCAGTTTAAAAAGCTCCAGCTCTCCAGTTTTCCTTGCCCCCCAGGGAGGACTTCTGCAGTCCCAAAACATTTCCCCGTTCAGATTGTTTGCAGCTGTGGCAATAACTTTTCTCCCCAGATGAAGACTGGGTAGACACTGCAAGCCCAGGGATGAGGATCCTGCCTCTCAGGGCATCCAAACCCCGTCATATCCCTGGATCTGAAACAACCCAAAGTCTCTTACCTTTTGCTGTGCTCGTAAAGGAAAAGCAAAGCAGGCAAATGTATCCCAAATTCACCTTCGGAGTCATGGTGGACTCTGGGAGCCGGGTGGGAGCTGGGGAAGGAAGGAGGGTGGGAGAGGGACTGTGCAACAAAAGCGGGCAAGATTTGCAGCGTCAGGCGATGGGGCCCAACTTTCTCCCTATCCCCGCCTTACACACTCAACAAAAGCAAATAATTAAACCTTTGCACCAACCCCCAGCAGCCACGGTGGGTTTAGAAATCAGCTGAGGTTTGCCAAAGATGGGCGGGAGGGGAGGAAAGCCACAAAAAAGAGCTGCCACAAGCACAGCAGGGTGGAGTAAAGGGCCAGTTAGCTGTGGAGTGGGATGCTCAGAAAGCTGCTTGGTCCCTTGGTGAACTGTCTCTTCCCACCAGAAGGAAAAGGGGGAGAATGAAAAGAAAGGACTCAGAAGGGGAAAGGGGGAAAACTGCTTTTCCAGTCTCTTAGAGACTGGGATTTGCAGCCCAAGAGGCTCAAGTTCCTTAAAGGGCCAGGCTGGAGGTGTATGGGGAGAGCCTGTCAATGGGCTCAGACTGTGAACACTGTTACCCCTCAAAACCACCATGGGAATGGGTTTAGGAGACGGGTGCTTTGCTGGTTGTGCTCCACACAACCTGCTAACACCTTGGCCCACCAACCATGGGGTTTTTTTCTTTTTTTTTCCACCCCATGCATGAACTTTCTAGTTATGGAGTTTAAATGATTCCTAAAGATGCTATAGATTGCAAAGGGGAAAGTCCCTGTGAGATGGTGATGTGGCTTAGGGTCCTGTGAAGTCTTATTGCTGAAAAGAATAGGTGAGCAGGAGAGAGCAAGACACATCACACCCTTCTGCTGCAGGGATCTGAGAGTCAGTAATGTCATTAGAGAAGTGAGCTGCATATTGCAGTGGGACTGAAAGTCAACAGGTTTGGTGTTAGGCGTTTTCATAGGCATATTTCCCAGCTCTGCATCACCGCTTGGCTTTTGGGCCACTGCTGTGACCTGAAAAGCAGGGCAGATCTACCTGGGGAAGTTCAGCTATAGTTTTCCCATACTTGGTCCTCTGATGGTCTTTATGGACTGATAGCCCATATTTAGGTTGAAGCCTTTTATCCTCTTATATTCTTGCTGGTCTGCCAGCTTCTCATTCAACAGTTTCTTTCTGAGTGATGACCATGAGGGTTATCCTTGAGTCAGCTGCTCAAGATGTACCCACGACTATGACACCTTTATCAGGGAGAGTCTGCCTGCATCAGCTTCTCCTGGCATGCACGGATCTGGGGGATTTATGTTCTGCCAGTGCACACCGAGAGAGCAAAGCACGCTGAGGATGGATGAAGTCCTGCTGACCACAGAAAGCTTTAGCCCTTTAGCTAGGGTGGGGAAAAAATCAATATTTTCAAGAGCAAGCTGGCTGTTGAAGGTCTAAATCCCAAAAGTAAGGTCCCAGAGTGTTTGCTGGTTGCAGCTAAACACAGTACCTGGATAGGAAAGGCAAACAGAAAGAGCTTACGAAAAAAACCCCTGTTGATAAGGAGGCCTCAAACTAGAACTGAACTTTGGCAGATTTGCTTATTTAGACTTGGTTGCTGAGTCCTGCCAGGACCTGGGTGTGGGAAGCTGACAAGATGCAACCTGCTTTCCCATAGGCAGCTCTGGGCTGCCATCTTCTACCCACTGGAAAGTTTGAGAGGTGAAACCATGTGATAGTCCTTTGGAAGAGTTTTCCCAGTGGTCCCAAGGAAGGGAGTTTATTCACTGCCTGTGCTACTGGGGATGAGCTGTTGAACTCCCACTGGAAATCTTTATGGGAGGTGTCATGCCATAATTTCATGATCTCCTCTGTTCATAATCTCATCCTCACGACAAGATGACAATGGGCAGGGAAGAGAAGTCACGTAGCTGGGATGTCACCAGGATTTATCTCTAGGTTCCTAAATCAGATCTCTAGACTTAAACCAATCATCCTGGATCCTTCTAAATGACAAGTGGAAAGAGAGAGGTGTCTTTGGAGAGCGCCATGTGCTTCTCATCTTGCGCCCTGCCTTCTTGTGATATTAATCTCCCTCTGATAGTATTTATTTGACTCCATCAATTTGTGTAGGAAATTTAATACCTAGCTCAGACGTTGATGCATAAGTTGGAAATTAATTCTGCCCTCTGATGTGTGGCTGCACCAGTCACTGTGACAATTTCTCTGCCTGGAGAAAAAGCTGCCCCAGAGCTGTCAGTGCAGGAGGAAAGGCTGGATGCACAGTGACTTTCAGTGCCTGTTTTCATCTTGTTTCTATTCTCCAGCCCCAGTTCTTACTTCTGTCTCTGTGAGAATCTGTGAAAGAGTCATGTGGAAGAAATCATGTGTTTTATACTCCTGGTGCTGCTCATGAAAATTAAGGGCAGGTGTCTTTGCCTGTTGCTTTTTGTCCACTTCATAGTGACCACAGGACACTGGCTGTGGGTCTAGGCAAAGGCACTGCTGCCCATCATCACTGCACTCACGCCCTGTGCTTTCATCTACATACTGCTCAATGGAAGGGATAATCACAGACTCATAGACTGGTTTGGGTTGGAAGGGACCTTAAAGGTCATCTCATTCCAACCCCTCTGCCATAGGCAGGGACACCTCCCACTAGACCAGGTTGTTCAAAGTCCTGTCCAACCTGGTCTTGAACACTTCCAGGGATGGGGCATCCACAGCTTCCCTGGACAACCTGTTCCAGTGTCTCACCACCCTCAGTGTAAACAAATTCTTTCTAATATCTAATCTAAATCTTCTCTCTTTCAGTTTAAAATCATTACTCCTTGTCCTATCACTATAGTCCCTCATAAAAAGTCCCCCCTCATCTGCTGCCCACCCTGCTCTGGATGCAGCCCAGGTTGTTATTGGTTTCCGGGCTGCAATAAACAACAGTGAGCGTTGAATCCATCTGGCAGCTGAATCAAAAGAAGGGGAAATTAACTATTTGTGCAAGAGTCATTTCATCAGCATTCCCTGATGCACCTCTTCCCACATGCTGGTCCTTCCTCTGTACATGGGGGAGCTCTGGAGCAAAGTCTCCCCAGGCTCTTGCTCTGCTCCCTGGACTTGCTCTGCAGGTACCTGCTGGTCTCGTCAGTGCTCCTGTGCAGAACCCCAGAGGCCAGACCCCCTGTGCTTCCTGGTCTCTTCTCCAGCTGCCTGCAGCTCAGGCTGGAGGTTGGCAGCTGCCCCCAGCAACCCCAGAATGATGCTCTTTTTAGTAAGAAGAGGGCAAAGAAGAAGCAGGAGGGATCATGTTTCTACTGTTGCATGAAAAGCTTTGACAGCAGTGTCACAAGCTGTTCCTCTTTTCTGAACCTTCACTTTTAATTTCTGCTGACTTCAAATTTAACCAACCTTATAAAGCTTGCAAATAGCTAAATGTTCCTCCGGAACCCATCTGGGGCTGGCATGCTCTTGGAAAGATGCCTTATGAAACTTTGCCAACCTATGGACAGAGGTATGGTCTGAAAAACAGTGCTGCTGAAATCTTGGGTGCTCATCCAGCCCCAAGGGAAATGTGATCTCCTGTTTCCATCTGGGGACAACCTGCTGGTGCAAATCCTCTTCTAATAAATTAATGTCGAGGATATGTGCTCATTGTTTCACTTTCTTATTTGGACACTGTACTGCAAATTCTCTTGGAAATTACACAGTGGCAAGCTTTAAGGATAGGTTTGGGATGCTGAGCTTCATGCTCCAGGTGGTCCTCACCCTGCTGGCTGGCTACTGAATCACCATGAGGGAGTCTGGCTTTGGGACCTGACAAGGCTGCGCTGTAAACAACTGGCAGAGCAGGTAAAGATGGTCGGTGTAACCAAGTCACCATGCCCCAGGGTCAGAAGGGCATGTGGGGACCTTGCCACTGAGGTGTGACATCAGGGTGGACTTTGGCAAAGGGTGGTCATCCTGCCCGGAGGCTGAACTCACCCAGATGAAAGCAGGATGGAGGAAATTGGGATTGTTGCATCAAAGCCCATTGACTGCAAGCCTCAACCCAGGGGTGTTTTCAGGGGAATTTTGGGTGCAGTTTCTTATCAAAAGTGTCTAGTGGAAATAAAGGGAAAGAATAAGGAAACTGTGGCTGTTCAGTACTTAATGGGGGCATACAAGAAAGATGGGGACAGACTTTTTAACACAGTCTGTTGCAACAGGGCAAGGGGTGATGGTTTTAAACTAGAAGAGGGGAGATTTAGACTGGAGAGAAGGAAGACATTTTTCACAATGAGGGTGGTGAGACCCTGGACCAGGTTGCCCAGAGAGACGGTCTATGCCCCATTCCTGGAACCATTCCAGTGGAGGTTGGCCAGGGCTCTGAGCAACCTGCTCCGGTTGCAGCTGCCCCTGCTCCCTGCAGGGGGGTTGGACTGGAAGGCCTTGAAAGGTCCCTTCCAACCCAAACCATTCTATGATTCAAACACTCCCTACCCAGGGGAATACCAATACCAGTGGCCAGTCTCTCAGCTTGGAGGCTACTGTACTAGGGTCTGAACTGGGGAAGTCACTGCATCATCTCAGGGTTTTCCCAGCAAAGCTTTTGGTTAGCTGGGGAAATTCTAGCTCTGTTTCCAGTATATGATCATCCTGGGTCAGATGGGAAGGTGGAAGGAAAGACTCCGAAAGGGCTCTATTCTTTTGCCCATTTTTCACATGTGATCTTTAGTTATGCACCCGCACAAGTCTCTTATTTTTCAGGATTTTTTAGGAGAGACCTGGAAGCAAGTAGAAAAAAACCAAACCACTGATAAAACATGCAGATAGCCCAGAGGGGGAAGCAGGAGTGCATAACAGGCCCTCGAGGTAAATCTTCACAAGCTGACTCAGTGGAAAAGAGAAAAGGCAAAGAGCAAAGGATGTAGGCTGCACCTCCAGAGCAGGGGAAGAGTCATTCTGCCCAGGGATGCCAGAGCAGCTGCTAACCAGAACATCCTACAGCAGGTCCCCTTAGCAGTATGGGTGATTCATCATGGAGCAAACTGCCAAGGGAATCAAGGGATGCTCCATCCCTCGGTAACATCAAAGCCAGAAGGACGGGTCTGCTGGAAGACAATAAACACTGCAAGAACAACCAGGTGAAATTCTTCAGCTCTGGCGAACACAGGGGATAGAATTATAGAATCATTGTGGTTGGAAGAGACCTTTAAGATTATCAAGTCCAACTGTGAACCCAGCACTGCCAGGTCACAACTAAACCATGTCCCTGTGAGGACATGTGCCTTATGTCTTATGAGGAGATGCTGAGGGAGCTGGGATTGTTCAGCCTGAAGAAGAGAAAGCTGAGAGGAGACCTTATTGCTCTCTACAGCTAACTGAAAGGAGATTGTAGTGAGGCCAGTGTTGGTCTCTTTTCCCTAGTAACTAATGAGAGGACAAGAAGAAAGTTGTGCCACAAGTTGTGCCACTCCAGTCTCTTTTCCTTGGTGTGAGCTCTCACTGCTGGAAGGAGAGTAGAGCTTGACCTCTGCTGAGTGTTGTGTCCTGCTTTGCTCCTCATTTTCAGAGGCATCCCCCTAGATTCTGCTTGAGTCCCTTCACTCCTGCACCGTATCAGCTTTTCCATGCTCTGTGGTTTTCTCCTGTGGTCCTCCTTGCCTTTCATCTGCAGCCACTGAGAAATCCCAGTCCACTCTCTGGGGTGTCAGAGTTGGGACCATGTCAGCTCAGCTGTGTGCTGAGGCAGGACTGGGCTTGTGATTCAAGAAGGAGAAAACGGCTGCATCAAACCAGTTCTCGGTTTGACTGAAGCCTCTTCATTTTTGATGCTGGAGGCCTTGGCTTTGAGTAGTGAAGGCAGGTTTCCAGGGCCACAGGGAAGGGGTTCACAAGGCTCCAGAGACTACAAGTTTGTACATGATCGAGGGACACATATCGCATGGGCTCAAGATTTTGGATGGGAAAGCTCAAAGCTTGGGCTGGGCAGCAGGATTCCTCTGGCTGTGCTCTTTTAAACTTCCCTGGTCCCAAGGAGATTCCTTATACTTGAAGCCCTGAAACTACCCCAAAAGCCAGGACTTATAAAAGTGATGGAGCAGCCTCTGACTATATTTAATCCATTTCTTTCTCCTTGTTACATCTTTTATTTCTTTTTCTCCTCTAAGTGACCTTCAGCCACAAAGTCCCCCACCCCATTATGACCCCCACCAGCACCTTTTCCTGCCTTGCCACCTCCCTTTTCAGCACTGCAGTGGTAGAGAAAGAACTGACTCTGCCAACAAGCTCCCTCATTTCTTCCATCTAAGAGAAAACAGAAGGTGTGTGAGCAGTTTTCCCAGGATGGTACTGGCGGTACTCACAAGTCTCCAAAAGCCCTGAGCAGAGAGATCTTCTATTGTTTTTTCACCCTCCTGTCTTTGCATGCTGTGACAACCCCAACCTGGTGCCACAGCAGAGCTGGGGGTGGGAGGAGAAGCTCTGTCCAATGCCCTCCCATGTATGGGTGAAACCAAAACCTCTCATTTGCCAGACAAAGAACTGGGTAGAGAGCTGGGTTTGCAGCAGAATGGTTCCATATGGAAAGCAAGGTGGTGGGCAGGCAGGACAGCATCTTCTCAGACTGGTGGTTCACCTCATTCCACTTAATTGGAGTGCTACTAATCAGGTTATTTGCAGCAAGCAAATCAAGTCAAAAGCAAGATGAAATTAAATGGTGATGTACCTAGTTTAATTTCCATGGTAATTGCACTGGACTGGGAAACATGCAGGTGACCCAGCAGGTCTCAGTGAGGACTATGTGGCCTCTGTTGCTGTCAGAAGGTGACGGACCTTCTCCTGTCACCAAAAGATCCCTTCCCAAGCTGCTCTCCCCACTGTGCAGCAGGAGACAAGTGACAGCTTTAAAATCTGTCATCTTTCTGTGGTTCAGAGACATTTCAGCTCAGACAGGAGAAGCTACCAGGTGGAGAAAGGGACCTGGTTGTCCATGATTTTGCCTTTACAATGACATTTTCAAATGTAAAGTCCAAGCTCTCCCACAGGGTGATCATTGATGGGTTCTTTGCTTATGTAGCAGCTAAGCTGCTATCCTGCAAGTGTCACCAACAACCCTTTAAAGGCCTGTGCTTGAGTATCAGGTGGATAAGCTGAACTGTCCATTCCCTGTCTAAGTTATTGACCCTCCAAGCTAGGACCATGTATTTCCTCTCTCCTCCAGGCTGGAGGTGACACCTACATGGGAATACATAGAGATAATGGAGAAATCTTGAAGTGGCAGCCTCTTGGAGCTCCCTGGGAGCAGATCATGATGCTCTCCTCCAAAAGTGTGCAATGCTTTATTAGAGTTATTAGAGGTAAATCCAGCCATGCAGCAGTTTCTAAACACTTGCTCAGATGCTGCCTGATGAGTCCTTTCTTAGTGGTTTGCTAATTCATAGAACTGTTTAGGTTGGAAAAGACATTTAAGATCATCAATGTCAACTGTTATAAGCACAATTCTGTGCAGATTGTCTTTGTTCAGATTCTCTTCCTGATAAAAACTTAACACAGAACCTATTAGATGGGAAGGAGCAGGTATGGTCCAGGTGTTCTATGGTCCTATGGGAGATACTGGACAGAAGGACACATAGGGCCAAGTACGTCCAGTGTAAAGCTGAGGGCACTAATAGGTCTTAACAGTCCTAAGAAGCCTCACGTGGGGCCTCCACCCACACCCTGGGCCCAGAGGCACATTTAAACTCAACCTCCAGACTGGATAAGCTTCTTAGCCTGTGCTGTATCCTTGGTATCTGCTCTGTCTGCTCATTTCTGCTGTTTCTGGATGGACCTAAACCTGCTTTGGGCCTTTGCTGTGTTAGGAAGCACTGATGGAGGTGTTTTTTTATGAGGACCTAGTCTGAGGTGTTTCCAGACAGATGCTGTTGATGAGGGCATGGCCTGCACTGGGTCACCCTAGCTCATGGCCTTGAATTCTGTCAGGCCCTGGATTCCTCCAAGGAGCTGTTACCATTCCCAAAACATCTGCCCCTTCCTTCTGCTTCTCCTCGTGCAGGTCTCTGAGGTAAATAGGATGAGTCCTATGACTGCTGCTCAAGAATTTTGTGATGGGCTGGGTATATTAAGCACTGGAGCTCTGTCTCTGCTACTGGAGCTGAGAATGTAAGTGCAAAGAGATAACAGAAGGGAGTGTGTGAGGCTTTTTTTTTACACAAGACAAACAGCTTAGGAGATGATAGTGAAGTGAAGGTTGGTCTCCTCTCCCAAGTAACAAGAGGCAGGACAAGAGAATAGTCTCAAGTTGCGTCAGGGGAGGCTTAGGTTGGACATGAGGAACAATGTCTTCCCCACAAGGGTTGTCAAGGCCTGGCCCAGGCTGCCCAGGGCAGTGGTGGAGTCCCCATCCCTGGAGGGGTTTCAAAGCTG
>JANHGN010010623.1:0-120357 GCA_024605025.1 Megaceryle maxima
TTGAGCTGAGAGCGCACACTGCCAGCTCACATCCAGCTTTTTATCCACCACTAGCCCCAAGTCTTTCTCTCCAGGGATGTTCTCAATCCCTTCTTCCCCCAGCCTATATTGATACCTAGGGTAGCTATAGCTCAGGTGCAGACCTTGCACTTAACTCCATGAAGTTCACAAAGCCATTTCTCAAGCTTATCTAGGTCCCTCTGGATGTCATCCCATCCCTCAGGCATGTCACCCACACCACTCAGCTCTAACAAAAAAAAATACAAACCACCAGTACCAATACTCTTATTTAAAAAATGCCCATGACACTTGGAAGAGTTTTACTGCATACAACAGCTAGAAATACAGCTCTGACCAACACAATCTATTCAGTTATAGTGCTACCAAAAAAAAACCCCTCTTGCATGCATATGACCTCCCTAGCATCCACCTACAAATTTATCATAAAATTTTCATTAAATGTCTGCTTTTCTTTTCCTTTTTTTTTTTTTTTTTTTTTTTTAGTGTATTAGAACCTTTAAGTTCAGCTGCGACTTCTGCAATACATTTGAAAGATCCTTCTGGAATGGCAATCCTACAACTCAGTGCTTTTTTTCCCCCTCCCATCTCCTAATATGAGACAGTATAAATATGACTGTGCTTGGATTGCAGCCAGCAATTTTACAATAATGCTCTTAATGTAACAAACAGTCACAAGGCATGGTTCCCTTCAGGCAGCATCCAATTTTACAAAGCCTAAACCAAATTAAAAAGAAAACACAGCCTACACTACGTATGTACTGGTGGAAAAACTCCAAATATCAAGTTCAGACCTGATCTACAAACAAGAGTTTCCTGAAAAGCTGGTAAAACTCACCTATGACCCAAAAATAAAAACTGGTGATGAACAAACAAGTTTGAAAAATAATTTTGAAGCTATGAAAATGTATTGATAATTCACATATTAAAATTTCTAACATGAATCCACCAACCTAGGCAAAAGCTTATGTAAAAACAGTATCTAAAAAGTGCCTAGATATCAAACTAAAAATCAGCACAGATATACACACTGCTGTTTGGGCTAGATGAGTCAAAAAAATTTCTCCATCATGCAGAATATTCAAACAAAGAGGCAAAAAAACCTGTATACAAATCAGAGTAATATTTCCATCTATATTTCAAGAGTACTTCTGAAGGAACGAGACACTAAAGACAGGATCTTTTTTTTGCATTTACCATCAAAGGGAATAGTCAGCATCAAGCAAAAAAAAAAATAAAAAAAAAATTGAAACTACTTCAGTAATAGAGTTGTGACAGTAAAGCACTCTTAAGAAGGTCTACACATACCTATTTAGACATTCCCCTGCCTTGTTCAATGTACAAATAAATATCAACTTTTTGCCACAGTAGAAGGCTATGTCTAACCTTGCTCCCTTTTAAATGCACTTGGCCTTTGTTATTCCATAAGCTTATTGTCCTTGACATGCTTTGCTGCAGTCACTATTTCCCAGACTGATTAAAAATGTGGTGTATGAAAAGGTAGATTTTCAACAGAGTATCATTTCTCTGTCAGAAACCTAAAGCACGTTGGTTGTATTAACTGGACAAGTAGAACTTATGCTATCCTAGGCTATGTTTCATCGATAATAAAAGAGACCTTTCAAAACAGAGCTCAGCAAAGCAGTTCTTAAGAAATTTTCAATAAAGCCATTAAGAACCATTAAGGACTTCAGTATTGCCTTCTTTAGATTAATCTGAAATACAAGAAGCTTCCCTGAGAATGATTCAGCAATTATGTTGCTTCAATTTTCCACTGATGTTAAGGCTATTTTCACACATGCAGTCCTTTTTAGGTCCTTCTTCTGTTGTGTTTCTTAATTATTAATCTCGTAAAAACTAGGACAACCAGCCTGTGGGACATCAGATGCTCACATGTCCATTTTCAGACTGTATTGACTGTTTTCTACCAAACAGTAACACACCCCACAAGACATTTCAGGTCAGAAACAGAGTCATGTGTGAACCTGCTACAACAATGCACACTCATGAGCATTTACAGACCAAAGCACACAGCAAGCCCAACAGAAGCTCCCAAAATATTTCTAACACATCAAATTTGTGCAGGATGGGTATAGAAGGTCAGCCTGTTCCTCAAATTCCATCTGCAATTTATCAGACAGAATGAGACATAATGACATAATGCTGCCATAACAGCTAACTCCATGTCTTCTGGCTTGATCTATACAGAGATCAAAAGGCAGTAATTGAACTGTTTTTCCTACAGTAGTAAAAGACTACTTAAAGCAAGGCAGTATTTCTGCATTTTTGACAAGCTACAGCTGTTTAGAAATTTCAAAATACAGATGCAGAAATAAGTCTAATGCAGTCTTACTCCTTTGATTGACCTAGTGATCTTTTTCATATGCAGAAATAGGGAGTGCAAGCACCATGACTTCTATTTGTTTGTATCATTACTTCAGGCTTGCTAAACCAGATTCTAGAGGCTGTGAGCTTTCTAAATCAAGATGAAAACAAAAAAGCCACAAACCAGACCACACATTATGTATAAACTCAGCAGCCAAATTCATCATGGAGCAGATGCAACCAGCTACACCAAAATTCAAGTTCTGTGTAACTGGCACATATATACACTCTAGTCCAAACATTTAAGACTTTTTTTTTTCCCCATTGAAAAACAAAAAAACAGTAAAGGGCTTTGACTCATATCCTGAAAGCCTCAGTCTCTCACCTGATTTACACTAGTTTTATTCCAACATTTAATATAGTTGCTTTTTTCACTTATCCCTAAATTCCTCTGTTGCTTTGCTACAGTCTCCCACTTTCACCATCTGAAAGGCACCAGATGCCCCATTCCCTCCAAATGCCTCTCCCCTTTAGTCTCTCTCCTATTCCATAACAGGGCAGCTGGTCCCACCTACCTTTTAATATACTTTCTTGGCCTCAAATGGACAGCAGAACAGGGACCCCTTCTACTTAATTTCTGGCTTTAATGACAGCTGATAATCATTCATTGGTAGCCTAGGATGACCTTGAACAGGTTAGGCAATTTTAGAAAAATTCCCTGAGGTGACTCCTTTGTTGTCACACACAAAATGCAAATCCAGAATCTCTCTTGAAAAACGGAAAGATTAAAGAGGGATTGTATGATAGAAGTACAATCCCACAGAAAAGCTGCTTCCAGACAAATCTAAGTTTTGCACCAGTCCTCTTATACCAACAAAAGAGGAAACTGCCTAAAAGACTTCTCAGACATTCCTTTAGCAAAGTATTAAGGCTGTGAGAGAAGGCACATCTCAAGATTGACTTCAACATGGATTAGCACTATAGCCAACACTACCTCACAAATTTATGAGTGATCTAGACTTAAGTGAAGTATATACTGATGAAATCCATAGGTGACAGCAAACTGGCAAGGGTACAGAGTGACAAGAGAACATTCAAGTAGACAGTATGATGAGCCCGTGCGAACACAGCAACTTCAAAATACAGATGCAGAAATAAATAGACAAATAAAAAGAATAAAAATATGGGCAAAGATAAAGGCATGCCACAGTAGTAACATTGGGTGGGGGAACCCAGGTGTCACAATCTGCAACTAATTCAGTCTGAGCTTCCAATTTACATCAAACATTGAAGACATCAATGAACTACTTTACTGTTGAGCCTGGGAACAAAAAAATATAAGTAGGAGTAAAGCACACACTAGTGGTAATGGGAAAGAGATGTGAAAAAGAAATAACAGTAGAAAGTTAAGATACTTGTATATGAAGACTGTTAAAAAAAAAAAACAAAAAAAACCAACACACCACCTGCTTCAGAGTTATCAACAACAAAGAATCAAGTCCTGTGCAGAGAACATCACTTAACAGAACAAAAGCACATGATAAAAGAAAACTTTAAGAGCAAGTCAAACCACAGATCTTGGCCAAGTCATTTATTAAAAAAAAACCCAGCACACAAACTACAACCACGAGACAGACTTTAATTAAACACTGATACTGGAATATACATCAGGGCTGAGAGAATGAAGGACCATGTTGAAGAATCCATGGAGAAATTTCTGGTGATTTTGATTTTATCCAGCTATTAGTACCCAGTTCCTACATACTAGTATGACTGAAGTCTTATTTGTCTGCATCACATCTTATACAAAACCCTCTTCTTCAGAAAAAAACAAACAAAAATAAAACAAAACAAAAAACCAAACAAACAAAACAAAAAAAACCCACACCGCAACTTGGAATTTCTGGATGAAAGACGTCCCCAAAAATATCTATAGATAGGGTTGTTAGTTTGTTTGGGTTTTTTACCACAGTACTTATAGAAGTAAAAGATGGATTTAAGTTTTAAGACAATTAACTTAAAGTAACATTCCTGAAAATTAAGAGAAAAAAGAATTACAGTTATCCATCTCATCAATTAGAAGAATTTTGTTTTTCTACTTTCTTGCATGGAAATGATCATTAATTTAAATATAAACATTATTAGGCACAGTTTGCCTGGTGTTTTTTTCCTTTATGGGTTGTTGGTTTTTTTTCCTCTTCCCCAGGACCAACATTTTCCTAAAGAATTGTTTCTCAAGTATTCCATGTAATAAGAATCCCCACTGATAATATGGTTAGAAATCAGGACTTTAATCAGCTATTAATATTGTAAGACAGATTTAAAGGGCTTTTGAAATTGAAGTCAAAACAGTAATAGGTTTAAATGATTAAAAGGGATTAAGAAAGCCAGGAAAGTTCAAAGCCTGTTAATCACCAGACTGCAGAAAACTATGATCATTTATTATGGTCAGCCCTATCACTGTGGACTTAAGCATATAGCAGTGACCTTGTCAAAACATCTTTCTTAACTATTAGCTAGTGAGCTAAAATCTTAAGACATCTAAACACTTCCAGTATACAGCTGAAGAAAAATTTTGTTTTTCCAGTAATAAATTTTGAAATACCTGACCACACACGCCTGTTAAAAAGCTCTACAAACCCTGTACATTTTTTTTTTAATTGGGACTCTGAATTATTCATCACACTGGGAGAAATATACTTGGTTGACCTTTAGTAACTTCATCAAAAAAAAAATATTAAATTCAACTTCTGTAGAACTATAGGCAGTTCAAAATTTGTTGATCGCACCAACTTGTACCAGTTCTACAACAGCCCCTGTCAGTACGAGTCCTGAAAATCTCTACCTATCTCTCTGCTGCGTATAAGTTGTTTTGAGAAAGAAATTGTAAAAAATTATCATTTAGCAAAGGCAGGGTAGTGTGGTTGTAGACATGACCCTAAGATTCTCCTGCCTAGATTTATAGATTATTTTAATGATTTCTTCTAAATAAAGACTCTCTGTATGCTGTATATGAAGATCACTGCCAGATACTCAGCTGAGCTTTTCATTTGAAAATTAATCCTTCATCTCCTCCTTCTAAGGATAAGATAGTTTTGTAAAATAATGTGCTTTTGGTATCAAGTTCAATAGGATCTACTTCTACAATAAAAAAAACCACAGGTTAATACTTCAGACAAATTAACAAAGTCGGTAATGTTACACTGTTGCAAACATAACAGTGTTAGGCTCCATCAGCAAGTAATACATTTCATAACCGAATTACAACTTTGTCCCCATACTGTTTCTGTCTCTATCTCTAAAAGAAAAAATGAAAACAAAAATTATTAAATAAAAATTCTTTTAATGTCTCTAGTACAAAGAAGGAAATTGATTTTTAGTGATGTGGCATTAAGACATAGCAAAATTATTCTCCAGTGAAGAACACAGACCACAAAGTTAGCCCAGGATATTACTCTGAAGTAATAAAATCCTCCAAAAAGAGATACTGGAAGCAGTGAGGCAGTATTGAATCTTGATTAATGTTAAATACTTTCTTATAAAAATGCTAATACTTGACATTTTCACCATTCATAGGGACACAGAGAAAAAGCTAGTGCATCATATTTCATTCAAAAGGCATTGCTCCGTTTAGACATCATAAGGAAACTAGCCGTGAGTCTTACATACCACTGAAACCTTGTTATTTATTTAAAAAACTAGAGTAAGATGTCTTCCATTTTCCTGTTACACAGCTTTATGGATGCCTTCCTATTTGTGACAGCCAAGGCAAAAATACCAGTTTCATACTATTATTGCAACCTAAGTGTCCCTTCATGCTGCTTAAAATCTCTTCTATCATCTGCCTCTGTACCTGAGTACTTGTTACAGGACAATTCAGCTTACAGAAACTTAAACAGAGAATTGACAGGGAGTTTTTTTGCCTTAATTTGCCTTCTCTAAAAATTATTTTTAACACTGACTAGGGCAAACAGCAAGCTACAGACAAGTGTTGCAGTTACTGTAAAATTCCAGTCATGACGAAAATAAACTTATCCAAGCCACTAAGGCATTAGCTTCATTGGCAAAAAGCAGCACATGGAAAATGGCAGCAAATGTTTCTTTACTGAACTGAAATTCCATCCTAAAAGATGAAGGAGCCATACCAAGATGGAGATTCAGGCTCTTGAGGGATAAACTCCTTGCTCTGCTATCACTAGAGGATCAGACATATTGAGAATAGCAACTACTACTACTGGGAAGAACTGTTCCTCCCTCTCACATCTAGCCATGGTCACTGTTTTCTATCTTAACCCTTCACCCACGGTGGCAGCCACAACATCAAGCACAGACACTCAAGGATCTGGCAGAGGAAAAAGGGACTGAGGTATTTGGACAGTTCCTGCCATTTACTGCCCAGAATAGCTTTCTGAATAACTCTGGCTGAATAAAAGTTTTGTCCCAGAGCTGCTTGTAGAAGTTTTTTTTGAGCATTTCTAGTGACTCACAGAAAAGGATATTGAATTTCAAATTTATAATTATGTTGTAAAGCTTCCAGGTTTCATTAACTTTCTACCCTAATTTACATATAAAACTTGAAATGTCCTACTGTTGAAAACAAGTCAAGTAAACCTCAGATGTTTTTTGTTAAAGCAGGAATCTGTTGTTGGTGCTTTCAATACAATAAAAAGCTAGCAATTAAAAGTAACTTATTCATCTTAATTTGGTATTTGAATGGCAGAATCTGTTGCTACAACTCTGCAGTTTACCTTGACTCATATGTGCTAGCACAAAAGCTGCTAAAGAAACAAGCCAGGGATTTCATACAGACTAACATGTGAAAAGGTAGCCAGATTAACTTTATTTTCTCCTTAAGCAAAGAAGATAGCTAATTCCCAGCGCACAATTCTCCAATATGTGATTTCCAACAGCTCCAAGCTTGTGGAATTGCTATCTAGATTAAATATACTACAGGCATTGAAACTGAAAACTGTATCTCATCAAGATACACATGCAAAAATGTTTCACCTAATGTAGACCAACTGACAGTCATCTTCTGTTTAGTACTTTAGATGTTGTACTGCTGTATGTAGAATCACAAGCACAATTCAAAGCCAAAATAGCTTCAGTGAAATACACTGGAACATATTCTTGCAAAAATGATGTTACAGCAGTAAGACTAGGGGAAGGTCTTGGGTGTCTTTTCCACATAGCAATTCTACAAAATAAGTTCCCAAGAGACACATGGGATTCTGGAGCACTTCACCTCTTCTGTTGAAAGGCCAGGGAAATATAAATAAGAGCAATTAAAAGATTTACACTGTAACAACAGTTCATGCCTTGAAAAAGAACAGAAAAAGTATGCTAGCTTAAAGTCACATAAAACACTGGGATTAAAACATCTGCACCACCATGTATCATTTTTGGGTTTCTATTAATATCCATAGTTAAGACTGCATGCCATCTTTACTTGAAGGGGTCAGGCACAGAATCTGGACATAGTTTCACTTCTTACAAAGAACGATGACTGTACACTTCCTGCCTAGATTGATAATATAATTTTACAGTGATCTTTATTGCCTATCCTCCTACCGGCACAAAGCTCCTGTTGTCTAAAAAGAATAAAACACAGCCACAACTCTAAAAAAGAAAAAAAAGAATTAAAAAAATAGCCTCAGCAACACAGTGGTTGAAAAAACATCCATGGTAATATTTGTATTCCTATAACTTCTTGCTACTGTTCACCTGATAGAACTTATTAAGTAGCTGTATGCTCCCCTTTATGCTTCATCATGTACATCTCAGATTCTTGCATTGAAACAGTTATTTCTGCTGTCACTTCACGACAAGAGAAAAAATGCAATAAGGAAAAAAAAAAAAAAAAAGAAAACATCACTGAAGCAAGATGGAAAAATAATCACACAACTGTTTTGCTCCCTAGTCTTCACATGATAAGACAGACAAACCCACAGGTTTAAAGCAGAACTATAACCTGAAGCTAATATGTTAAAAGAAATTCACTCAGCTGGCAAGGACAGACCTTTTCTGAGCACAATTTTTGAGTGGTCCGAAAAGATACAGCATTTTTTTTATAGGATTTGGCACAGGTTCAAAATAATAAACTAATAACATAGTAGGACACACAGCATAAACATCTACTCCGTGACTGATGAACTCATAACAATATTTTTTAAAAAGAACTCACAACACTTTCATTGATATATTCTATTATCCTATTAATGAAAGGAATCAAGGGTTTGAGAAAAGAAATATCTTTGTCTTCAGCTCTGCATTTAACCTGAGCTTATTAGGGAACTGCAGGCTTCGTGAAATCTGAAGTCTACAACACAGACTTGGTCTCCAGTATCTTAGAGTATTGGTGGTTCTGCCCTAACAAAAATAAAATAGCACTCACACAGCTGGTTTACCCTTCTCCAGCCCTTGACTAAGGGAAAACAAGAACAGCAGTAATTACGAGCAAGACAGGATGCCTCCACCCATTCCCTGTGGCTACAGCAGAGACCACAGATCCAACACTCCAGAAAGGAACAGGAAGAGAAGAGTCAAAGCACAGAGGCAAGCCTGAATGTGCTTATGTGACACAGAACACTAGCATAGTATCAGGGATCAACAGCAGCATAAGCACTTCGTAACATCACAGTTAACTGTAACACTATTTGCATATTGTTCAGGAATAGCCTGATCAAAAAGTAAATTACTGGGGAAAAAAAAATTTAAAAGAATCTAATAAAATGTTACAAATCAGTATTTAATTTCAAAAGGAAGGACAGAATTCCTCATCTTGATACACATAACTTGGGAAGAAAAGCTATTGAGATTGCAAATTGCCTAACCCCAATGAAGCAAAAGCAATCAAGCAATATAAAGCATTATAATTTACTTAAATTTACAATGTTTTTAACAACTTAAGCTTTAAGAAGCTGAAGGTATGCCAACCCCTTCAAAAATGCTATCATTAAAAAGCCACCCTTTCTAAGGGATGACAAATCTATTTAATCTACAGTAAAAAACCCTTTAGAATGTAACAAATAATTGTTAGGTTTTGACTGGACTTTTTTGTATTCTTCAATTCAGGAGTGATCAAACTGGTTCACTATATTACTATAGTCACTACAAAAAAAAAAACTCAACTAGCCTTTCCTACGCTGTTGGAAAATTTGGGTTGGAGAAGCAGGATAGGAATGGAAAACAATATTCAAATTGTATCTTATTACCCTGAAATTAAAAAAAAGCCTGCAACCAGATCCAGCATATGAATCACAATTTTTATCTACTGTATCCTAATTAAAGATTCATCTTCTGTGTGCAATCAGGAAACTCTAAGATGAAAAGGTTTTCAGTACAAACGGCAACTAACACTTCCAAAAGAAAGTTCTGCCATCCAGTTTTGGATTTACTCCAGTTCTCTACTGAGAAACTCAGGTTTTTCCATCAAAGACATCTTCAGCAAGGGTCTTTTCAGCTAATATTATTTCCTAGTTAAAAACAGAGACACTAAATTCATAGAGCTCTTTCACCTAAAGTTCATAGTTTGCACGGAGGAGGCAAATGTAACTCAGTATTTCATTAATTTGCCTTGTAATGCAACTCCCAGAGTTGTGTTAAACAAATTTTTACTTGGGAGTGAAGGGAAAATACAGATAAGCTCTGTGTGTCAGTCTGTCATGTGTCTCAAGGTTATTCTAAAGAAACTCATCCAAGAACTAGGTATGTTCTAATGGCAAGTATTAAATTAGCAAGCTTTCTAAAGAAATGTATATAAAAAAAGAAGTTATGATTCGCAGTTTATTACTAGGCAAGCATTTAAGAAAGCGACAACACACAATGAAGACAATGAATAGGAACTATTTCTCTCCTTGTTAACATCTTGCACCTTATTTTACAGGTCAATAAGTAGTTACAAGTTCTTCTATAATCATTGCTCAAGCCCAGTATACCCTGAAAACATCACAGCTCCTCATGCAAAACTCTATCATTGCAGAGGTAGATTTTTGAAATAGCCTTTTCCAAATGGAGCTTAACTAAAACCTTTCACTCATTTAAGTTACACATTTGACTAAATGCACTAGGTGAAATTATGGGGCTTGGTGAAAGCTCTAATTATGTTGTCAGGAATGCTACCAAATTTATAGGCACATTAGTACTGACAGGACTTTAAAACAGACATTATTACCCTAAGCTTTTGCAAGCAAACACTGAAGTTTTTATGATTTACCAGAAGCCAGATGATGCAATTTGGCTCAACAGTTTCAATGGTGTCTATGTTCAGACCCTGAGATAAGCCAAATTGACTTCTCCAGATACAACTCAAAAACACAAAGTAATAATAAACCCCTCAGCTGGTCAGTTTCTCTGCCAAATAAGCCAATGCAACAGGTACTTTTAGTAGCAAACTTTCACAAGGATTATTAAAACACTGGAATGTTATATAGCAAGCTATCAAGAAGAAAAAAAGGGGGGGCGTAAATTTTCAGGGACAAGTTTTGCAAGTTACTATTATGTATTTTTCATACATTCAGCACTGCACAGACAGATTACACAATCCCCAACACCCAAGTAATACAAAAACCCATCCAGACAGTTGGTGAAACACGCAGCGTCAAAGTAAAAACACAAGATGCAAATTTGGGGATTTCTCTTCCCCACTTAAATCTGGCACCTAAGTCCATACCTGCAGCTTGTGTATTTTTTGATCCTGCAACCTTCTAGTACAGAATCATCATTTGTCTTTCTCAGTTTTCAAGCTTGCTCCAGCATGTGCTTTTCAGGAAGGGCTTGTTTTGCATTGAAGCCTTAAGATTGTGTTGAAACCTGACTTCAGTGAACAGAAAAAGAATCACTTCTGAATATGTAAAACCTTAGCCACCCTACGAGAGTTAATTGCATAAGTGGTGCTTTGATCCCCCCCCCCCCCCCCCCCCCCCACCCGCCATCACACCAGACCCCACCAGCGCTTGCACCACACAACCCCAACACAAAAAAAAAAACAACAACCCAAAAAAAAAAGAACACCTTTTGAAAATGTAAAACCCTCCCCCCCCCACCAGGGTTAATTGCATAAGGGGTGCTTTGCTCCCCCCCCCCCCCCCCCCCCGCCATGGGAAGTTACAAAGGCTTCTGCTAGATACAAGCAAAGATTACTAACTGAAAACACTGAGAATAACACACGGTAAAATGGCTAAAGCCACATCTATACAGACCAACCTAAACTTAATGCAAGTAAGCAGAAGTTTTTCATTTTAGCTGCTTCTCAAACCTTTTCCTAATTTATAATTCAAATTCCCACAAGTGTAAAAAAAAAAAAATCAAATAGGTACAACTTCTTCAATTCCATCACAGCAATCACTAAAACAGCCTCAAACAAGAAAGTTCAAATTTGCTAGATGTTAACACTGAGCTATTACTAAAGTTTGTGCTGAACTAATCCATCACCTCCAAAAGTACTCTGCAATGAGTTGGTAGAACACTGCAGGAGATCCATACTCAAACTTGTGAAATTACAGCATTTCTTCCTGCAGTGTGACGATATTCTTTTTTCATGCATCACCATCACCAGCACTCCAAAACACAAACACTTCAAATACCCCATTCATTCTTCTTCTTCCTTCCATTTCTTCAAACCTGTTTGTCCAGTGAAGAGTACAAAACAAAGAGGCTTCTCTACAGAGAATGTAGGGAAGAGAACTAAGGAGCAGATGCTACAGGACATGAAAAGTTTTTAATAAACTGCATATCTTTACTGAGCACCTTCAATAAACTTGTGCAAAGACTGCCATGTACCCTGATCTTAAGGGGGAGGGAAAAAAAACCACCAACCCAAAACCAAAGCATCCCAACACAAAAGGAGAAAAAGACTTGGCTGCTTTTAACAGCTGATAGGTAATCAAATAGCAACCTGTAATTCTGGACAGTGATGGTGATCAAATCATCAGTCTGGAGATGACGAATATAATGGAATTCAGCATCCAGACTAGCAAAAATATCTCACTTAGTGAGATCATGCTTCTGGTCAAGAGACTAGAACAGAAAGTGAAATAAAGTAAAAAGCATCCTTAACTTTGATGTGAGAAATAAGTAACATGATTTCCCCTATATTTCCACTCTGTCTTAAGATCATGGGCAATTAGAAATACTTTCCTTGTCTTCCCACTGACTAATTAGGGGAGACAGAAGGTTTTCATATATTTAGAAGTTCCAAGACTAGCATAATAATTCTGAAAACATTAATTTGTCAACAGTGATTTTCTCCACCTCCTCAATTCCTGCAGTCATAGGCCCAAATGTTGGTTAACAGTGAGAGTTGTCCATTTCATGAACACACACTTCTCAACCACCAGACATGCAGTTGAGGTTACAAGTAATGACCAGATTCTCCACAACCTAAAAATTAACTCGTTAGATAAATGTCAAAAAACTAAATGTTTGCAAAACAGAGTTCTCTGGGGCGAAGCAATGAAACAGATGCCATCTCTTAACTTATAACAGCAGGATATTGGAGTATTTACAGGAGTTGGCAGTACTGAGTTTCTGTAGAGTCTTAAAATGGTATTGACACATTAATCAGAATTTTTGCCCATTTTATTAGTTTAATATATGTAGCATAGATTAAGTTATTCTTAAATGCTTGTTACAGATTCAGTAGATAAAGGAATCATTCCTGTTAAATGTCACAGGTAGAAATGATTACATCAAAAGCTTTAATGAATACCTGTTAGCAAAGTTACTTTCACAGATTAGCATAGCTATAGTTAGAAATTCACCTACAAAGCATCAATCCTTTTTCTATTCTTTTCCCCTCCCACTCATAAAAAGCTTCTCTTTGAGCAAGTCTCTACAACTTGGAAAAAAAATAAAAATAAATACTGTTAGGTTATGGAGTTAATGCAAATTAAAAGACTTAAAAGAAAAAAAAAAAGTATTTCTGATCTTTCTTTCATGCAGATATTCAGAAAAATCAAAGCGATACAATGGATGGTATTTTGGTATTTACTTCAAGGCTGCACTCCAGCTGTGTGCACAGAAATTGAAGTGGTTTGGGGTATTACTAGCTTTCAACAGCACCATCACCACTGCTAATACTTTTTCAGGTTGTGTCCCTGAAGAGAGAAAAAAAAAGTGAGATCTCAAAAACCCAACTACCTGACAGAAGCCAAAGCTCCTCTGGCTCAGGTAATACCAGACTGCTGATGTGGTTTGAAAAGCTCAGATGGGCAGAGTGGAGTTCTGTTGTAATATATACTCAGACCACCTCTCCGAGAAAGTTGAGAAAAGGCTTAAAGTATTCTAAAACTTGTCAAAAGCACAAGAGACTTTGGAGCCCAGATTAAAACAAAATCCACCTTGGAAGAAAGGTAACAGGGCTGTGCTAACAACCTAAGCCAAAAATACCTACTCAACCCTTCAATACTGTTCATTTCCTCAAACCAGTATTGCATGGCAGGAAGCTGTTTCAAATCTCTCAGGAATAGGGCTGCATTATGTATTTATTTTCAGATTTATTTATGACATGGACTGTAGGCCACTTAAGTATTGTTAAAAGGACCACGTGAGACTTCCTAGACAATCTTACACTGTTTCCATTTGCATTTTCTTAATAAAAGTTACAGCACCCTCATTTCATTGACAATATACATTGATCAAGCTTGCAACATCAAGTCCTTTATTCTGAACAAAGATACCAAAAGCTGACACTATGTGGCTAAAGATGGATGCATATCTTGTTTGACAATAAAATACAGAGAGACTAGGCTGGTATGGCTTTGTCAAATGCTTCACAGTCCTGAAATACCTGTATTCTTGCACTGCCCTGCAGCATTTGAATAGATAACTATTCTAGCAGTTGTTCTACAGCTAGGTTTGCTATTTTATGTCCTTCACAAGTTGAAGGAGCATGAGATATGATTCCCATTTCAGGAAGTATTATTAAAAGTAGTTGGACTTAAGAGTAGAAACATGCTTGCCTGTCTCTTAAATGGACTACTATGCACATGCTCACAAATAGGGTGCTAGAAATAAAATCATGTACATGAGAAAGACAGAATTCTCAGTTTTCAGGTTATTACCAAAGCTATCACACTATCAGCCGGTCCCCTGTGAAACTGTTGTTGAAGGACTGCATATTGCTTCCAATAATGCAACACTCCACAAAGGCAGTTTGGTAAGTAAAAAAATACTTACAGAGCATATGCTATTCCAGGAGAGAATTTAACTTGTCTGACAAGACTTAAAAATTTAATACCTAAGACTTCTAATTTCTAAATTAAATTCTGCAGAATCAGGTCCAGTGAAAAGTACAGTGCACTCCTGCAAAATAGATTCCCACTACCTATTTTATGGCAGCAATTTTTAAGGATTAGTTGGGGGGTACTGCTAGGCTGGGAGCAGTGGCATTTCTTATGCTCATAGATTGGTTTTCAACTTGCTTCAGTAGAAACATAAGGCAGAGACATATCAGAATAATTGACTTTCAGAAATCAAGTCTGTGTCTTAAGTGTTCAAAGTTTCAGATGTTTTCTAGACTGATACACTCCATTACATTCCTGTCTTTTGCCTCCAGCTTTTAATATTCAAACTGTCACTTAAACAAACCTTGACATAAAACTTAACATGATAAAGTATCTACTACAAAACTAATTACTGCTATTATTAAAAGCTTCAGAACAAAATATTTCTGGCTGACAGTACACATTTACCAATAAAAACTCTGCACCTATTCTTTGTGATGTGAAACTTAACTCTTGATCCAGCATTCCCATCCATAACTAAAAGAACTAGAGAAAAAAAAATATTAACTTTAAAAATTAAACAGAGAATTGTGAGCACTCTGAAAGGTTAAATCAACTTGCTGATCACTTGCAAACAGGAGAAACAGGAGGAGCAACAACTGGAAAACAGCAAACTCGTGCAGAAGGATTTATAAGAGCAATCGTATTTTACACCTCTTAAGACGACATCTCTAAGCTGGTCAGAGAACAAGTAAGCTTAAATGCCAACAGCAATACACAAATGGCTACTTAGCAATATGGTTATACAGTGGTAGCATAACAACTACACTTGAGCAAGATAACTGACTGCGTGATAAGAAGTGGTCCTGCTCTTGACAGATAAATTGGAATATTTTTTAAAATGTACGCTTGCACAACTTGACTTGGTGTGTTGCAGAAATGGCTTATTTGCCCCAAAATGATTACTGAAGAAAGAAAACAGCGCTGCAATAGTACATCAAAATTAGCACAAAAACTATTCATACAGGAGCTACCTACATCTTACTGACATTGTTTCCAATTAAAGGCTAGGAAGGACAGCATGAAGAGAGTAGAATAAATAACTGATAGAAAACCATAAATACCAAAACCACATTAAACCACTGAATCTTTTCATTGGCCAACTACCACAGCAGCTTTATATAGCTAGAACAATCAAATGACTGACACAATATTGGCTTCCTTCAGCATAAGGCCAGAATCCCACAGCTATCAGCACAAACTTAACATTACACAAGCTGGTAGCCCTCCATTTGTTTATAGGCATCATTCTGGAAATAAAACCTGACATAAAAAAGGAAATCATGACTTACTTGTCAAGGAAGTCCTTGTCCACAACTGCACAGATATCAAGCAGAGGATTTCCCATTCCAAACAGGACATTTTCACTGTAAGAGAATCAATTATTACAAATTAGCTTTAGGTTGCTGTTACTAGTATAATATATTGAAAACATTTTTTTATTAGAAAGTTTTTCTTGAATATAGCTAAAAAAAAAAGAAATACATTCTGCCTAGCACATCCATCACATGGCATATAGAAAAGAGAGACAAATTTGAGCGAAGTATCGTTCTACAATAATCTTCTTTGATCAATATACAGACTGCAAGCAGTCAAGGATATATAAATGTGCATATTCTGTTAAGCTATCATTCACTCAGATAATGAATAGAGTTGTTTTTAAAGAATAGAGATGTAGTTTTAAAGGACTGCATTCACATTGCACCAGATTTTAGATAGGCAGAACATCAAACCAGGTTATAAGAATTTCCCTGAACTGAGTTAGTTGCTGGGTTTACACTGCTGCTGGCCAATAATTAACAATTTTAGTCTCATTTAATAAACTGAAATTAAGAGACTATGGATTCTGCATTGTCAGCCATCTTAAACAGCACAGCCATCTGCTGATAAGAATGTATATATGTTCATTACCATGACATATGCCATACAGAAATAAGACATCAGAGGCACTGTAAACAGCTGGAAGAGCTGGCTTTAAGTTTTATTTTTTTTAGATTCATTATGAAACCATGCATTACATTTTCCTGAATAGCATGCATTTGGGTGATAATGCAGTAATACCAAAGGATTAGATACATGACCAAGTGTCAACTAGGAGTGAATGCAGCTGTTCTCGAAGGCTGCCTAAAACCGACATGCAAACCCACCACATTCCCTGCTAAGCTAACACCTGCTGCCTCCAACTGGCAAGGCAAGCCCTTGCTCTAGCCCCTGAAGGTAGCTTCAGTGTGACCACCCAGAACACCTCCCTCTTTACTATGTTTCTATCAAGTATTTGCAGAGAAAGCATGTTCCCTGTCTCTCCATCCCCCCAAGTACTACTTCCAACACTGCAGTTGGATCCAAAGGTCGTCTGCAGTTTAACCAAAGCTGTGTAACAGTGTCAGCTGAATCTCTGAGAACATGTATGAGTTTTCAATTGTTCAGGCCCATTTAGAGCAAGATAAATGTTTTAGAGACTCAACATCTGCCTACTAAATAATAAGATTTAATTAATTTTTACTCAGCAGGGTAAGAAAAAAAGAATATAAAACAAACAGAAAGGGTATCCCCTTTCTGGATATGGAACAATCTTGTGAATTGTGTCCAACAGAGGTTGGAAACTCATTCACTTCCTCTCACAACTCCTATGAAAAGCCCTTAGCCAACAAGTTTTTGTCAGACTTAAAGCTTCTTGCCAAAAGTACACAGTCAAACTTCTTCCTCTTTACGATGCCGCCTTAGCCTTCATTAAAAGCTACATTCTGAAATCCAGAAATGAAGAAGTGGAAAACATGATTAATAACCTTGTTGTTGAGACACAGCAAACAATGCTTGAGGTATCTTATGTTTTGTTGTGGCTTTAAAGACAGGCCTTTACAGCTCATTTCACTATAAGTGAAATGTGGAAGACACTGCTTTGTGAAGACAGAGCAAGAAATCCAGCTCGCTTCTAACTGACATAGGTAACATCTGCTCAGTAAAAACCTGTAAGACTCACTAAATTTTGTCAGTATGAAAAATATTGATTCTTCTAAAGAGCATAACCATAAATTATATCTAGCTGGACAAAAAAAATACAAGAGAGATGACAGTTAAAATGACAAAGGAAAGTGTAGTTGGAGACGCAAGACAGGACATCCCCTCCATTTTAAAAACTAAGTATTGTATCAGTAGCATTGCTGGACAATGAATGAACAAGTCAGAATTCTCAAAGTGCTGATCACAGATTTGTCCCAAGATGTATGCTCCTGTACTCGATGTTTAGCCAATTCTCACATTCTGGGAGATTCTATACACATTAGTAGTTTTATGCCTACACTTTAAGGAAAAAAAAAAAAAAAAGCATGCCATGGATAACTTCTATAGAAGGCAAACATCAGTACCTAAGTGTATGGTATGCCAGAAAACAGCAGCTGTACATCAAAAAGCTCTGAGATACAGCTGACATGTTACAATCACTACCTATGAAGAAGTTACCTTGTTCAACAGAAAAGCAAAATCAAAGCTATGAAACATTTAACAAGCTGTGATCTGCAGAACATACTGGTTAATATACTTGAAGCAGCACAAGAAACCTTTGTACTGGTTTAGCATGCACTGAAGCTCTATGAAACCAACAATGTGCATACAAACTCTTAGCATGGCAGCAGCAGCAGCAATTAGCACTTTCAGTGCCATTTAATCCAGGCAGCTCTTTACATCACATACAACAACTCTCGTTCCATCCCCACGCCTTCCTTCTCTCACTGTACTTTATAATCATTCCCATTCAAGTATTCTAGAGGCTGTGTAGTAGGGTGCCATATGGGATATAAAGTTTTAGAAGACAAGGTAGCTATCACTAGACTAGCAAGTGTATGTTCAGAAACGTTCCCCTGAAACTTCTGGGCAAACTCTCCCTAACTTCAGCACAGTTTTCTCACAACTGAATGCAGGATACCAGAACTTGACAGCTTTTCAAACACGTAAAACTTTAAGTACATTAATTGTTTAATTTCTATGAAGAACAGAGATACACAGGTTATGACAACTCATTTTTGCAAATAATCTAAAAATATGAGCTAATATATACTGATAGCCTCGTGTTTTCAATTAAACATGTATTTCTACATTTTCAGTTGTTCCATCTAGATGTCTGAATTAAGTAAGTCCCAAGGTACTAGAACTTTCATACTTAGAACTAGGTATTAGCATTCCATTGGCAAACAAAGAAAGAAGAAAACAAACAGACAAAAAAAAGGGGGGGGGGGGGGGAATTAATTTAACAAGTTTAGGCAGACATTTAAGATCACCCCTTTGATCAGTTTTTTCTAACAGAAACAGAAGTGTTTCTACTCTTAAAGACCTCGTTGTGTAAATTCTTCATGTGTTCAGCCTGATTAATCCAACACTGCATACATTTCAACACAGTGCAAAACATTCTTTTCTTCTTGAGGGGCTATAAAGTACCTGCACTGTTACACTACTGTGCTTTTCTGTGGTGCAACATGAGGTATGGCAGTTAGTTGGCTAGTTTGTTCCTCTGTAAAAATAACCTTGTTAAAAAAATAAGATCACATAAATTCTATAAAGTCACACATTGTAGAAGTATAAAATTAAACATTTTTTAGGATGCTGGAGAATGCTAAATTTACAAGTGTCCAAGAAAGAAACCAAGATATTAAGCGGTTACATTCCCACCAAGTTTAACACTTTCATCAGTACATGTGAACCTCATCAGCCTTATAAGTGATGGTTTAGTCACACTGGACACCTGCACTGATTAAAATTTCATGGATTATTTCTAACCAGATAGATGTAAAACACAGTGAGGAAGCAGCAATAGCTTCCTGACATGTGAGTTTTCACATTACATAGCTTATTTGGGAAATACATCTCTGTAACAGACACAAAGCAAACATGCATTCTGCAGCCTCCTTGACTCTCTCCAGTCCCTTCTCCCACACAGGAGTAATGGGACCTAAGGATCTGAGAAGGATGTTCTTGCTTAACTCAACTAAGCTATTGCAAAAGAACATTTAGTTCAGCTCTTCAAGAAACAAGTGACAACTCCTCCACATGTACAAACTGTGGTCATATAACTGACTATGCATAGTCCGTGTGTTTGTGTATATATGCATACACATGGAATAAATATACATATGAATGGTATGCATAGTTTTTCAACTCCAAACTAAGAATAAGATGTTCACACAAATCTAAAACTTGTTTGGACACAGAAATACACTGTCCATCTAGCTGGAAAAAAAAAATACAACTACTTACTTTACAGAAAGCTTGGATGCATATCACATTTGCATTCTAAACTCGACAACAATGTATTTTATGAATGTCATTTAACTTTGGACTAGATGAAGAGTGATGTATGTAAGTTCAAGCAATGTCATTCTTTAAATACAAATAATGATGAAAATGGATTTAGGCTAATACCAGCATTTTGTTTAGGGATTGACAAGATGACTGATTTTTCAGAAATAGACAGTGTTTCACATACTACTCTTACCAGAAGTTGCAGACATAACAAAATGAAACCAAGCTGGATGAAAACAAAACAATACAAAACAACAACCACAACAACAACAACAAAAACCACAAGCACAACCAGAAAAAAAAATAATCCACATCAGTACTGAGCTACCCTTCAATCATTCTTGAGTCATCAAGAAAATTAACTGCAACCGAATGATCTGGAAAGCAGTGTCTGATGCCATTGTTCTACATCACTAATGTTCTACTGGTGCAGCCAATTTAAAAATATGGTCCTGTTTAAAGTTGGCTGCTGACCATTAGCAGTACTATATCCAACTACCACACAATACTGTTATCACCCCATGCTGCTGTGCACTTTAATGGAAGAGCAACATCAAAATATCAGTGGAAGCATATCATTAGTTACTGGCACAGAGAGTGAGGAATATTTTGAGCCTTTGGATACTGACATGTCTTGCTTAAATAAAAAGAAAAAAAGATCCCATTATTACTTGAAAAAAAAACTTTCATTTTTTTTCCCTCATTAATTGCTTCAAAAAAACTATCATCTGCATAATAGTAACTAATAGTAAAGGCAGCCAAGTTGAAAATGTCTCCTTTTTTATTGCTCTATAACAGTCTCATAGTGCTGTAATGTACACTACTAGTAAAATTCTTAGAATAAGAGATTTTACAGTAAAAAAACACAATAAAACATGATTAGGTGTCCCAGTTGCATGACAGCCTAGTCTTCCATTTACAAATATATAATATGGTTTTGCAAGATGTAAAGTGTTAATATTACTATAGGGTTTGATAATACCCTTAAAAGTAAGGCCAAACAAGGCGCGTTCTAAACCTGTTTTCAACTTAGCCATTTCAAAGAAACATAGTGAAACCCCATATAACAGGAGATTTTAATTTATGAAAAATCACTTATACATCTAGTTAAACAGCAATAGTACCAGATTCATAGCATTTGAATAGCTATAAGCTCTCAACTAAGAACAACCTTCTCTCATCCCACTTATCTACGCAAGATAAATATGAGAAAGGTGACATTTACTATTCACCGTAACTTGTCCGACACTAAAAGTACCTCAGAACTACTACCCGTGATTGCAAGGTTCAGACAATTTTCCTTGTATCACGTGTCAGCAAATCACAGACTTAAACACAGAAGTAGCCAGTAGGACTGCTCACATGGTTTCCTTGGGTTTTAAGTAATGGCAATATTTGGCCTAAGAATTACATGTTTACGTACTGACTTCGAGAAGCATCTTCAGTGAAGATTTCATTCATTATGAAACTTTCATAGTCCTCTAGAGTGACACATTCATAGGTTCCAACTTAGAAGCCAAGCGTAAAAGCTTTCACCTTATGTAAGAAAGGCTGCCGCAGGAAAAAAAAAAAAAACAACAACACACAAAAAAACCCCCACACAACTGTTCCACTGCTACCCAGCTGAGCTAACCCCAAAGGCTCCAACAGAGAGCTATACTACGGCAATTTCAAAGTTACCGTCTGTACTCTTCGGTCAGAAACAGGTGAAATCCGATACGCTGAGTTGTGAGGGTGGAGAGAGGAGATAGAAGAGTTGCCTGAAATGATCGCTGAACTTGGAAACCTGTCATTTTAGGCGTTTCTTTAAGCGACTAAGAACAGATCAAAATAGCTATGTGATGAAGGCTGCCAGTTCACAATACCACCCCATCCTATGAGGAAGTGTTTTAGGAAGCAAAATGGCTCGTAATTCCTTTCACTGAATGCTAAATTAAGGGCTTATCATTCTTCAGCTATCGCTGACGAACTGACACCACCTCAGATCCGACAGACTGCTTAAGAGACGAGCCTGTTACCACTACCCCCCTTCTCGCTGTTGAGGATTCAGTTAACGCCAGGTTCCAGCCACAGCAAGCCACAGCGATGCATTAAGGCTCAAACGCGGCCGCCGAGCTCCCTCCTCAGGGACGGGACCCCGCCGCGGACGGTGGCCGTCCGCGCTCAGGTGCTACCTTCGACAGCGGCACCGCCTCAGAACGACGACGCCCGAAGTCGCCGACCGTGCCCTGGCCAGCACGCCGCGCTCCATCTCCGGGAGCCCGTCTCAGCCCGGCGCATCACTCGCTCCTCGGGGCTGTCGCCGGGGCAGGGGCGGGGGACCGATCCAGGGGCGGCCAGACGGGCGAGCCGCTGAGGACCAACGTCGTCGTCCGCCGCCGCCGCGAGCCCCCAACCGGGGCGACCGTTGGAGAAGGTCGGCGCGCGCCCACCTGCCCGCCCGAAATAAACTCCGCGCGCCCCGGGAGCGTGTGACCCCGTCGCGCGGGCGGGGAGGGACGGGCGCGTCTCACCCTTCTCGCCCCAAGGGAGCGGGGCGAGGGCGCGCAGCCACAAAACCAACTCGCGGCGGAGGAGAAAAGGGAGGGGACGAAGCCGCGCTACGCCGCGCCCTCATTACACAGGTGGAAATGAAGGAAAAAGCCGAGATCCAGTGGAATATCGCTCCGGGCGCCCCCGCCCCGCGAGCAGGAGCGCATCAGCGCCCACCGACCCCTTCCTCCGCGTGGCTGGGCTGGGCTGTGGGAGCCGCGTCAGGGCTCGGCGTTACCTGAGGGTGGGCATGTCTCCCCGCCCGGCCGCCCGCGGCGGAGTCCCGCTGGCAGCGGCGTCGCCTCTCTGCTCGACGCCTGCCGGCAGCTACGAACGCTACGCCTACCGCCCAGCGCACCACCCGCCTCGGCCGCAACTGAACCGCCGGCCACGGCTCGGCCGACCCACCCGCGCTCCGCCGCCCCGCCCACCCGCGCAACCCGCCATTGGCTGGGCGGCCGTCTGGGGCGGGCCCGAGCCCTCCGCGGTGGCGGGGAGACCCGGGAGACGGCAGGGGTGGCTTCGGGGCGCTGGCGAGCGGCTCCGCGCCCCGCTTTGGAAGCGCACGGTGCCGAGCGGCGCCACCCGCCCGGCGCCACGGGCTCCCTGGCCGCCATCTTTGGTACGGGCAGAGACCACGCGCTTCACACACACCTCCTCCTCCTCCTCGTCACCTCCCTCCCCCAGCCCAAGGAAGCATTTAGATCGCCAGATATAATGAAAGAAAAATGTTTAATGGAGACTGCGAAGAGGTGCGGAGCTCGACCCGTCCTGCCCACATTAAAGATGGCAAACGGAGTCCTTGCCATCACTGCTCTTCAGCTGTCACGGGGCTGGGGGAATTGCTGCGCTCCCAAAGGGACCCCAACCGCCCCCCGGCCAGGGCTGCTCCCCGGGCCAGCAGTCGCGCTCCCGCCACGGGCGCCTGCCCGCGTCCCGCTGCCCCTCCAACACCCCTCGGTCCTCCCCAGCCGCTGACTGACGCCTCCCCGGACACACGATTTTTACACACTCGACAAGAACGCATTTTCACTCCTTTTATTTGTGCGTTGGGTAAGACCTTAACGCCGCCTCGGGTGACCTTCCGTGAAGCCTTCCTCCTCGGCCGCCAGCGCTGGGGATCGGCACCCACCGCCAGCACCGAAGAGCAACGTCTCCGCGCGGGCGGGCGCTGGGGCGGGGCTGGGTGGCCATGCGGGTGCGGGCGCTCCCTTTAGATCCAGAGAGGAGATGGATTTTATTCCCGTGCTGTTGGAGCCTGGCAGCCAGCCACCTGTGGTACACAGCTACCAGACATGGCTCTATCTTTCCAACGTGCCAGAGGGCAAGAGTGGAGACGCGGATGAGATGCGGGCCTGTCTTCCAGCCCTTCATTGCTTAACCCGTTTCTTGTCTGCCTGGCATTCAAGCAGAACTGCCCGATCAGAAAGGAAATGCATCGGTAAGGCCAGGTTCCTATTCTTGCTCTTCCTACCCACTTGCTCTTCCTTTGGCTGTCAAAGTTACTGGTCCCCCGTGCAGATTTGGCACTTTGTTAACTTACCAGCACCAGAAACACTGATTCACGAAACTGATGTCACAAGAGGTTGTTTTTGCCAAAAGTGAATCCCACGGTGTTCTGATAAGTACTGCTGTGTCATCTCTAATTAAATATTTAAACTTTACAGCTTTCTAATCATGTGGTTATTAGACTCAGTTTCCCTTCCTCTCAATCTACAAAATGGGAATATTGTACTCAGAAATACTGAAAGCCAAACTTTTCAACTATTCCTAAATTTTGGGTGTCTCAGAAGAGACGATACCAAATTTTGATATGTTCATGATGCTCAAAACCCTATAGGGTCACAAGAAGATAACAGGAACGTTTACATTCAATACCTGCTGTAGGACAAATTTTCTAGGTTCTCTAAACTGGACACTCAAAACTCAATCACCACTTACAAACACTCATTATTAAAGTGTGTCAGGGGTCTTGAAAAATCAAGCTAGTTGGAGTGGCAAACACATCCATCTCCTTACTGTTGCAACAACAGGTCCCCAAAGCCTGATGGATTTTGAACCCTAATAAAATGTAAATAATATAACATACTATATAACATAAACAATATAACATCTGTATTCTCTGATCCGTGCTGAACAACAAATTGTTCCTAGTTTAACAATTTCAGTGCCTAATAGCCAAACCTCTATTTGTAACTGAAAAGTCGAGGAGGAGGAAATCCCATCATGGGCAAATATAACAATAGTAGTAACACAGCTTGGTGCCATCACTGTATTTTAAATAAAAACTCATTTAAAAAAAAAAAAAAAAAGATTTCTCAAACATTTGCCTGGCTTTAACAAGCACATAACAACATGTAAAGAAAAACAGATGTAATACATTAACAATCTATATTTATAGTAATTTGTAACATATGACTGCCTATATTGAATATTAAGCTACAGACTCCAAATGAGGCACCAAGTACTGTTTCTAACTTTTTACCAGTTCAGCAAGACATGATGATGAAAAAGGTGTTTTTCTAAAGAATTAAACAGCCTTTCATGAAATAGCATGTATCACACCTCAACAGCATTTGTCAACTTCAAAGACTTTATAAACTTCCAACTATTCCCAAGCACCCAAGTTGCTTGTACTACCACATACCCACAGGTATGTGAACCTACAGGTTCTACCATTACGGACATCACCTACCACTACAGGTTTTTTGGTCATTTGCCAGGGAACTTCTAGACATCCTGACATGTAAGTGGAGCAACAGCAACCACAATATCCCTGGGAAAATGGTCATTTATTGCTCAAGGTCATTCATAGATTAATTTTATGTTTCTTGTGCCAAAAGTTTGACTTGTAGTCACATCACATATATGCTAGGCAGCCAGCCTGAGTTTGCTCAGCATCCCTGACACCTTCCAGACATGTTCTGCTTGCATGGGGCACCTGACCTGTGCCTTCACAAGTGTTTTGTCTTCGGAAATCCAAGATAAATACAGAATTCACAGCTTTTGTATCTAAAAATGTATAATACTTGACAGGATCTAGCCACTATTTCTCTCGACTGCTTCTGTTACTGTAAAGTAACGAAAAGATCTTCATGACCATCTGAGTTACTGTACATATGATAAACCATTATTCCTCAGGTGAATTCACTAAAACATTGCCTTTCACGCATGGTATGAATTAAAAATGAACTCTACCCCTACCTCACATAACAACAGGTGAACAAGAGAACTTTTAAAATTGCACTTTATTGAAGTAATCCATAAAACTATACAGCTTAGACATTTGTAATGTGTATCCAAGATACAGGCAATCTAGGCCTTAGCCTTGGACTAATGTGTTACGTTTTACACCACAAATATTTGGTATAAATGGCCCAGTTTAGAATACGTAGACAGAAAGTTCTCCATTAACCCCCATATTTCACTCAATTTCTTCAAAGTATAAAAATAAGGCTAATCTTAGATAAGCTGTCCATTCTTCTATCTTTGCAAGACAGAAGGATGATCTTTTATGTAACAGTCTTAACAGACATTATAAAATGGGACTCGTAAACAGTAAGTCCACAAATTCTCTTTCAATAACAGTATTTTGCAGAGCTTGCATGTATTTTCTACTATAACTGTGGTTGTTTTGAAAACTTTTCTACAGAGAGAATTTCATATTTTGCAACATAAAATACGATATATTCTTATCTTGTGTGAATCAACTAGCAAAGTATTAAAAATATTTTATTATTTTAAAATTCCACAGAATAATCCCATTTCTTTTAATACAGCTTCACATACCATACAGCTGTAAAAGCAAAGGGAAGTCTATAAATTTGCTAAATTTTCATCACATTGCAGACAGGTATACTTTTTTTTTTTTTTTATTCTAGTCAAATAGCCTAGCCCTTGAGGCACTTACAACTGCTTTGAACCACTGAATGTACAAGGAACAAAAAAAACACCTACAAAAATCTTTCACCATAAATGAAATCCCAAGGTAGCATAAAGGCAGCAAGTCATTCTATGTTACCATACCTTTCAAGCACGGAGCAGCTTTGACTGCAGTCAAACAATCATTACAGAAATTATTACAGTTTAAAATGGACAAAAAAATCTCTTTCCCTTCACTGAATTCTGAGTAATACCCAAAGACTTCTTCACATAAAATGCTTTGATATTTATTATATAAATAATACTTGTAGGTAAACTGAAATTATTTAAGAAACAATTTGTGTAAATATAAAATGAATAGTCTTGAGAACACATAGTGTTCACATTGTATTTTCTAGCTCGATTTACTTTTTTTCAAGAAGATAAGGTTTTCTAATACATTGCCAGCCGGTACTAATCAATGACCTTTAGATAGCAACCCATTCCCTGCTTCTGAAACTGGTTTTGTGAAATATTTGTTTACCATGCCTGTGTAAGTAACTACTCAGATTCAATACTGCAACCTTGAATCACAACCACCCAGAGTTCTGCTTCAAACATTGCCACGTGAAACACACCTCAGTGACAAGAGAGTGAGCCAAGGTCTCATTCTACAGAAAGTGCATTTCACACTATTGCACTAAGACCGTATTCAACTACTTATGCATTCACTCAGCTCTCCTTTCTGGGCATCCTCCTTGTCTGTTTATAAGTAATATTAGTAGATCCAATTAAATGAGTAATTCTACACCAGCTGTTTCATTAGCTGAAAAAGAAGGAACTCACAGATCTCAAAAAAATTCACAGGACTTTCAAGATTCCTGATGAAATAGACATACTTGCACTGGCTCCCTTCCCACAAGTAATCAAGCGTGCTAGCAGCTCTAGGGACAAGACTTGTCCTGTTGACTTCAGGGAGGCAGCACAGCAAGTCAGGGCTGTGTAAGTTTCTGCAGGGTATTGGGCAATACTATTATTTCTTAACTATCACTGTCCGTCCATATGACTCTTCTGGCCAGGTGGGCTGCAGGTAACATCAGTAACTGAAGAAAGAGACACCAGCCATGCTCACGGTCCAGAGCAGAAAGGGCCTTCCCACGACCTCCTCTTTTCTCAGGTTACACACTCCTTCCTGTAAAGCCAGGAATCACTTTAACTAAAAGGATGAAAACACCACGACAAGCTTCTCCAACATAACACAAAACGGTGGAAATATGACACACGCTATGGGAAATCCCACAGGGTTACATCAAAGGCTGGGTGAAGACATGTCAATCTAAACAGTAATTTGAGAATGACGTATCTGAACTACAGAAACGAGGGCCTGAACTGTAAGAGCATGAACTGTAACTCCCATGCGGCAAGTCATTCCAGTTCTGGATATATTTCTGTCAACACAACTTTGTAGGGAAGGTTGCTGATGTTATGTCCTAAATAAATCAAAATTAGCAAAGTCTATTGCTAGTGTTTTCAAAAGTATTTGCTTTCTACACGTGTTTAAATATCCACCTGAAGAAAAAGTCTATTGCTCTTATTCTTCTGGGAGCAAAGACAGCGAGGTTCTTGAGCTTCAGATCTTTGTACTAAGAGGCCATTGAGAGTACTGGCATGGAAAAATTTACCCATATTTGCAGATATGAGAAATTGGAAAATGAGAAAAGTATAACCCATGAAGACAGAAACTGAAAGGAATGCAAATGGGGAGCGAGGTGAAATTAGAAAAAAAAAAAAAAAACCAACCAAAAAACCAAGAGATGAGAAAGAAAAAAATATTTACTAAATTTTATATGAAAGCTTTGTCACAGATAATTTAAAATATTCATAATCTTCTTTCATTTGTAGAGAGCTAATGAAAGAACAAGCTAAATTAAAAGGCATCTTATTAAGAAAATTAAAAATGCATTAAATTAGCAACATTTTTTACAGTCACCAGTATAAAGCTGTCTAAAAATCCAACGGAACTGTAATGACAAAAAGGCTGCTTTTGATAACAATTACTCACGGAGTGCTTGATAATTTATTCCGAAAAGAAAGAGATGTCTAATAGTAACGGAAGAAGAGAAATATTGTACTTTGTACTCTTAGTGTAAAGTATTTGTCAAATTCAATGCTTACATTGTCTTCATGTAGATAAACTGATTTGTCCAAACAGCCAGCCACGTCATGACTATTCAATCAATACCACAGCTGCAAGAACGGCCAGAAGGCCATAATGCAGCAGAGGAGACTTCACAAGGGAGGATTTCACAAGCTTGTCCATTTTTTTCTTCTACACGCATGCATACTTCTATACAGACACATACATATAAGCTGAATTTTTTCTACAGAGACTGTCCAAATTCTTTCATAACTTTACCAGTCTGTTAACAGAAGTCTGGCTGCAGTTTTCACAGACTTCCAAGTTAAAACCAAACCAAATATCAAAGGACACAAATCCTTAGTAATTCTCCTCTAAAGTAATGCCTCCTGATGTTTCTAGTAAGTTGATGCTACCACTCGGTGACAAGCCATTTGCAGTTTTGCAAGCCTATTTTGTGTTCAAACAGTACAGTTTACACACACAATGATATTTTATTTCACACAGCAGAGATGTAGTGAGAAGCCCAAAACAACGCAGCATGCATTAATGGCCTTGCCTAAAGCCAATTGGTTTTAGCGGGGATTTGCACCCGTCAATAAAGACAATGGAAAACCTGCCGCCCAGCAGATTAATGTCAGCATAACACATTGTTGAGCTGGGAACGCTAGTTTGGGTCTCGGGCTTTGTATTCTGCTCACTGGGTGGCAAAAGCCGGCCATCCTATATTGCTTTCAAACAACTGTAGCTGAACCCAGTCAGCACTGCCTACTTCATGAGGGAGCAGTATTTGCCTTCCTTTGCCTGAAAGGCTCAAAAGGGACTGAAAAAAACCCATACGTAGCCATGGAACCTCCCTGATGTCATTTTGAGAGAGAAAACAATGGAAAAAAAAATATAGGTGAAGGAAGCACTTCTTATTGTTGTCAAGATATGGCTTTTATTTGACCAGAATTGATTTTTTTTTTATGTCATTTTTTTATACTGAAATAGTTTTTATGGTAGCCAAAGGAAAGATTCAGGTTCATATCATATGGGAGAATAAGTAAGGTACAAGATCATTCTTGTTGAGTTCATTAGACATGGTCTTCCAAAGAGGCTGGAGAGCCTCAGATCTAGGTGTTGAGAACAAGGAATACTCCACTAATTCTTGGTATAAAAACTCTGAAGTTATTATATCCCCAAATGCTCAAGTGATTTTTTACTTGTTTTCTAATCTGTAGGTTGCTTCCAATCCTCCTGAGGATATGTAGCAGTACTTTGCATTGACAACTGAACCTCATTACAAATACAACAAAGTCAAGGAACCTCAAACATTCTCGTACTTTCTTTACTGCCTTTTAATATGGGGCAAAGTCCCACAGCAGCACTCGGCCAAACATGTTCTTGCCGCTATGTTCAGACGAGTGCAGAGGTCCACCAAGTCTAGTCCAACCACCTCACCCACACCACGAGTACAACCTGTGGCCCACAGCACACATTAACTTTATTTGATCACCAGTTGATTCTGGCATTTCTCCTCTTACAAAACAGAGCTGGAGTCTAGTTTATACTTCATATTGAATAACCTGAAACAGAATTAGAGTACAAAAGTTCTAACAACGTTCCTTGTGTTTTACCTATCATACCTTACAAAAGTATTATTCTCAGTTTAACCAGTTGTTATTAAAGCACCTCACCATGTCCTTTCATTCCATTGCAAACATCCTTTACATTTTTATCTCAGTACTCCAATAATGTTCTCAATTTTTTTTATTATTATTTTTCATGTTTAGGTTTGAAGCAGATAAAACACATTTTTATGTAATTAACTTCACAAACAGAAACATTACAATTGCCAGTTTCTTGCCCCACCTTGCTTTAAGGCCCATAGAAATAACAGTTACTGTTTAATTAAAACCTCATACTGCTGCCTGCCATTTATTTGCTGAGAGCTCAGTTACATTTTCCTCCTTCCACTATCTGCAACTGAGCTTGTCAACTATTATTAGACTTGAAAAGTCACTCAGCTGCCAAAGGAGCAAGTACCCTGACTTTGACAAATTTAATAGGATTAGGTCTTTCAGTAAGGACTTCGGTACCGAAAGGAACTGTTCTCATCTCACTGCTAAAGTACATCTCTTCTATGCTATATTTGAGCAAGTTATTAGTTATTGCCAAGGTAATTTTGGACCTTTCAAGCCTTATGTCATTAATCCTCTTCGTATAATAAATACATGGAAGGAGATCACCTATTTTCCAATTATATTCATGTCTGAATAATCCCAAGAAAACAAACCAGAAACAAAAGCTCCACTATAGTTCTCTCACTATTCATTTTGCCCGTGCTTTCTGCATTGAGAAACCTTGCATTTTTCTGCTATGACATTTAAAAATAAATGATTTGTTTCTATGCAGGCCATCAGTCACATGGGATTCAGTGATGCTGGACAGTGATCACACCAATAAGGAAGTATAGCAACTGGCACGGATTATTTCAATATGAAAACATTTTAAAATATTCCACATGTCTTAAAGAAACATTTTTTTTAGGTAACTAAATTCCTGTCTAAAGGGGACACAGATCCCCTCAAGGATATTAATCGGGGCTTTCAGAGGATATTTTCCAAGACGAAGAACACAGGATGACAACCCCCTCTGTGTTTCAATACCGGGAGGCGTAGCTGCCGGCAGTATTCTGTTCCACCGCACGACCCCATCCAGGTGCTCAGAAGCTCCTTGGCGCCAACCAGCCCCGACCCCACGGCAAAGCGAGGGCCCCGCACACCAGGCGGCGCGATCCCCGCGCCTCCAGCGGCACGGCAGCCGCGCTCCCGCCCGCCGCTCCACCGGCTGCGGAGCGTCCCGCCCGGCAGCGCCCCTGGGCAAACGCCGGGGCCGGGCGGCAGTACCTACGGGGCGGGCGCCGGGATGGCGGCAGGAGCAGGGGGCGCCGAGGCAGCGCAGCGGGACGGCCCCGCCGCAGGACGGCCCCGCCGCAGGACGGCCCCGCCGCCCGCCTGCACGTGCGCCCGGCGCCGCCGGGAGGGGAGCGCAGACCCGCGACGGGGCCGTCGGCACTGCCCTGCACCCAGCCCGCCCGAGCCCAACCCGGCGGGACCCTCCTGGAGTGACTGTGACCGCGCACCGCGGAGACACGTGTCTCGTCCTCCACTGGGGACGGCACCGGCGACACCCAGCGACCCTCTGGTATCCGCTTGAGCTTTTTCGCGAGGAAGAGCCCCTCCCCGCCTCCCGTTACCTCAGTTGCTTTTGCTCCAGCTTGAGCTTCTTGGCTTGCGGCTCCCCCGCTGCCATCTTCGCGCTGTACGGCGTGCGGCGCGCTCCGCTCACTCGGCCAGCCCCGGCCCGCCCCGCCGACCGCGCCAGCACCGCCATCCGGGGGCGGGGGCGGCGGGGCGGGCGGCCGCGCCGGGCGCCTGACGGGGAGGGGAAGGAAGGCGCGGCCGTGCCGCCCGCCGCTTCTGCCCAGGGGTTGCGCTGCCGCGCCGCCTGCTCGGGTCTTTTTAGCTCCTGGAGGCAGCCCCCGTCCCCTGCCCCGCCGAGGCCGAGGGTCGTCGGCAGGCGGTGGGCGGCTGGTAGCGGCGACGGGGCCAGGGGTAGGGGGGCGCCCGTTATTCGCCGCTCAGCGCAGGCAGCGCCCCGGCCGCCCGCGCCTCCGCCGGGGGGCGGCCCCGCGCGCTGCCGGGCCTCGCCGCCATCTTGGCCGCTGCCCCGGGAGCGGGCCGCACCGGGCCGGGGGAGGTACGTGGGGCGTGAGAGGGCCTGGGCCTCTGAAAGAGACCTCACCGGGGGAGCGGGGGAGGGCGCTGGTTTCCGTGTTCGGGGGAAGCGGCGGCCGTCGCGACGGGGCGGGCCTCGGCCGCGGCCGTGGCCCCTGCCCGGCGGGAGCTGCCTGCGCCCGGCCCCGTCCACAGCCGCCGGCAGTTCTGGGTGGCTGGAATCGGGCAGGGGTGACATCCTTGTTAGCGGCGGTAGCGTGACACTGCCCTGTAGATCCTTTTTTACCTGCGTCCGTTTCCGTTGTTTGATGTCCATTATAAATACAAACTCATTTGAATAAACTCCTTAGTTTTCTGTGCGCTGGTGCGTGTGCAGAGCAGCAGGGCCTGCGCCGAGCCGAGCCGAGGCTTGGCCGGCGCCTGTCGGAGCTGCTGCTGTGCGGGGTCTTGGCGTCAGGTCGGGCGCCTTCTGCCCGGGCATCTCCTCGGATCCGCACCCCAGTCCGCGGGGGATCTACAGAGCTTACTGTCTAAAATCAGTTATGAGAAGGAGGCATTGTGCTCAGGGAGGTCATTTAGTTTAGTTTTTGGGGGAGGGGGCGCAGGGACTGCAGGAAGGATGGTGCAGAAACTGACGCTTGAGGCTGTATGCCAAGCCTGCAGCAAAGCCACACCGGGAGGGTCTGCAGGACGGATAGCACCCAGGGCACCTCAGTCTTCAGCAGCGCTGCTGCAAACATGGTGGTGCTGGTCATGCTGCACTTGCTTAATTAGTAAGGGCCCCTGCGAATGAAGATTTGCATAATATGTGCTGGAAATCGGTCCATTATCATCCACCGTTGTGCGTTGCACATCGTTTCTGCCGTGTTCAGTACCTAACAGCATAACTGAGTGGGGGATGTAGGTTCTTTTGTTTCAGTTCTAATCTACTTTGAGCTAGCAATACACCTACCATCTTTTCAGTATGATGAATTATTCCTAGCCATTAGATGTTGACTGAGCTGGAGGAATAGCTTCACCATTAAATGTAGCTGTTGTATAAATAACCAGGCAAAAAATTATACTTGAATAATCAAAATTCATGTGCATAGGAAACAGGCTGCAGTATGAGAGAGGAAAAGCACAAGCAAATTAAATTTCTCATGCAAGAGGTAAAATGATGGAAGCAATGTTTTACAAGGAACTGACACACCAACCATGAGAAAGTCAGCTGGCAGTTCCCAGCAGATTTGCATTGTACTTGGCTTCTCATTTGCCAAAAAAAAAAAAAAAAAAACAAACCAACCAACCAAAAGACATCTGAACGGTATTTCACTGTGAAGATCTAGGATTTAATCTGTGCTGTGTTGGATGCTATCTCAAGCAAACCCGGTTTTGAAACAAATAAATAGGACAAGCAGACTCTTTCCCATCTGTGTGCACATACCTGAAAATTCCTTGCAGATGGCAAATTAAACATTAAGACTACTCCACACCCTCTAGTGCTTAATTTTCCTGTCCTTGCCCAGGAATGAAATTTCCTTTTTTGTGCAAAATAGCTGTGTACTAGCTAAGTCCCAGTTACTCTTTCAAATAGAGCTCTCCTTACAAGCAGTTCTGCATTAAGAATCATAAATGGAAGCCTTCTCGTGAGGATTCAGGAAAGAGAAATTTCAGTCGAGGTATAGAGGTCTGAACAGGTGACAAATGGAAGCTGTACTTCATGGGTGTAACAATGGGAAGAAACCAAATTAAACATTTTTAAAATGTTAAGTTTCTTACTCTCATTTCCCTTTTACTTTCCTGCAATTTACAGCTTCCCATATAGCTCCCAAAACTTAGTTAATACACAGAAACTAAGCGAAATATTTTTTAATCCTTATCCAACATAACACATGAGAGGCTTCTTTTTAACAGTAACTTTTTAGAAGATTCTTTAAGACTTTGTATTTGGGAGCCTTATTTTATTCATATAGGATGGAAGAATTAAAGAGTGCTGCTCTGCTCTCTTCTCATGGGAGCAAAGGGAGGTAAAAATGGTTATCTGTCTTCTACCATCTCCATTTGGACTAGTTATGGCAAGGTGCACACATTAGTAAGAGCTGTCCTTTACAGCAGTTCCAGTGATACGTGTTGGATCTGGTCTAGTATTTCAGCAGTGCATGGCTCTTTGCTACTTTGCTTGTCCTTCCTGGAACTTCGAGTGCCTCTTAAAATAGAGCCTGTGAAAAAGAGCAGTATAAAGCTGGTAGCACTGTTGCTCTGGCCCATCAGACTTTCTGGAGCAGCAAATTGGGAGAGCACGATGGAAAACATCTTCCCAAAGAACTACTTGAGACAAGGTTTTTACATCGTATGATCTAATCCTGCTGCCTTGGCTGGTCAGAGATTTCCATGGTTTGGATGACTAATTATCAGTCTGTTGCTGAAAATCCCTTTGACAGTAAATGGGCAACAAGATACCTTATTTGGTCCTCTCTAAAGCAGTGATCAGTACTGCTTTCAGAGAGTGCATTTCTTCAGGGGTCCCTTAGTAGTCCTAAAGTGGCTGATTCCGATGTAAATTGTGCAAGACGTGTTCCATCTTGATGGAAAAATGTAGTTTTAGCAATGAATTTCTAATTGTTTGGGTGATATTTTTTCTAAGAAGCTCTTGCTGTTTCAGCTTTTACAGTGAAGCTTTCTGTTCTTGCAGGTCCCACAGGGAACTGCAGTTATTCAGGATCTAATATTGTTCGATTATTCAGGATCTAATACTGTTCTCTTGGCAAGAGATGGAACTATCTCGGCAGCAATTAGAAGATTTATACTGGAACTAAATTGAACAGAGGCACCATGTAAATGTGTTGTTGGAAAGCTCATCAGTCAGTAGATGAAACACTGTACAAATTCTTATGTAGGCCGTGTTTGTTAATTGGTAAAAGCATGGAGGAAGTTGGAGATGCTGTGGATATCAGACACTGATTTAAGACAACTTCAGAGTATTCTCAAAGGACTACTTTCTTTTAAAAACAATTCCAGAAAGTTACTAATAATGTTTTAAACAAGAGTAAACATAAATAAATGTATACTGAACATCAGGCAAGCAAAGTGTTTAGTCTTTAGTAGGGATGATCTTTCTGATAAAATAAGCATCTGAGTAGTTGTACAGACACAAACACTTCATGGTGTTAAGTTAGAGTTTATTTGATTATGGGAGTTTTGCTCAACTAACAGAGAAGGGCATCAGGCACTTATTAAGAAGGATTGCAAAAATGTTTTTACTTTAATGAGCAGATACCTAAGATGTGGGCAAAAAGATTAACGTGAAATTACAGAACATTCACATCTTATTAAGATCTGAGACTTCCAGGTATATCAGTTTGAACCGCAACTTCTCATGTTATGTCAGGTTGGTCCAGGTAGTTATACGTATGTTCAGAGCTGCGTTGTTGGCTGTCCTGAAAATGTCGTTCAACTGTTTAATATGACTTATTTTCATCAGATTTGCTGTTTTAAGAACCAGTGAATGGGGCTGGGGAGGTGGGTAGCAAAGGTTGTCCAGTTTTGCCACATCTGTAGCATATTTGTGGCACATCTTGAATTTATAGGAAAAAGATAAACTACCAACCAGCTTTTTGTGACAAAAATACTGGCTTTAAAATAGAACTGCCTATCTTAGCTTTTTTTTTTTTCTTCACCAGATTACTTTAAGAATTTGATTACTTTCCATTCACTTGTCACTAATTCATTTCCACAAATATATAACAGAGGCTCAGACAGTCCACCCCCACTAATCCTTGAACCCTTCAGAGCAGCTATGCCAAATGCAGGGAACATGGAAGCTGTGGAATACTTTCCCAGTGATGGTCCCATTTTGAGATGTTTTCAGGAGCTATTACTAGCTCTAAAGGGCATTGCAGAGGTCAGTGATAAATTCCTCACTTCCTGGTTTTCAGAGCTCTGACTGTAACTCTGCTCAGTGTTTTGGAAAAGCAGCTGGTAACAGTATTTCTGCCTTAATTACATTTTAGAGTACTTAATTGTAGCTGAGGACAAGCATGTGCAATCAGTCTTTTTCCCATGCTCACAGCCTCTCCCTTTTGCCAGTGAACTCCACTTTTGTCTTGTGAGCTTGTTGTGACTTCAGTCCAGATGTTTCAGTGCCAAGAGATTGAAAAAATAGTAACATCACAAAATCCAGATTTAGTCAAAAGAAAAGATACAGACGTGGAAACAGCACATCGAAGGTGCCTTAGCTAAAACAGGTAGTTCTTCTGTGAGAACTTCAAATTCTGGTAGCGTGGAAATGACTGCAAAGAACCACATGGAGTTTTGCATCTTATAGCGAGGCTGGTTAGTCTGTGAGAAGAAGCTGCAAAACCTCTCCTGGGCTGCTTGATGCTTCAGTGCCTGTAAGATGCCATTCAGTCAGGCAGTCTACTAAAAATGAGTTTGAATGGTTTACTCGGAACTAAAGATGCAAATAATCTACATATGTCTTCAGTCTGCTTCTGGGGCCTAAAAGCAGAGAGATGGGAGGCAGAGCCTTTTGAAATAGCTCTAGAAGCACACCTTCAGTATTTCACATAGAGCAGTTTATGATGCCATCTCAAAGAGGTGCATATGTATGCTGCTGCTCAGGGACTCAATTCTTAAACTCTGGAGTTGTGCTTTTGCTACTCATTTTTGTTTGTGGGTTTTTTTGTTTGTTGTTTTAAATACACGAACTCTGATGCAAGACTTTGACCCTCAAGAGTGCTGCAGCTCTTAACATGCTTTGCTGTTTGGCCACAAGCACTAACTTGACCTATTGGTGTGAGGAATTTTTCTGTTACTAGATTGATATCTTATGCTCAGCATTATTTCATCTTTTTTTCTTCGCAAATCTAATGTTCCGATGAGAGAGAATAATGTAGGGTGCTGAGAAATTCAGGGATGCTTTTGTGTCTGAAATAGAGTACTCAGAGTAGCAGAGAAATCTTCGGTATTGTGAGATCTGTAAGTAATTTTTGTTAAATAATAGCTTACATAAGATATTCTTATAGTAGTACTAGTTGTAAGATATCCAACATGAAGTCCATCTTTTATTGGCTGGTGCCAATTGCTTGACAGTCTGTGGGATAAATCAAATTACTTAGTCTTGCATATAATAGACTGATGTCCCCACTGCTATAAGAGTTTCTTTATTATAGTCAGTGCTGAGAAGAGTGCCAGTTAAGCTCTCCATGGGTTGGCCTGCTCCATACTTAAGCTGCAAGGAGAGAGCTTCTGTTTTCCAGAGCAATTCAAGTTAGCAGCATATTAGCATAATGCTAAAACTTGTGAAGGAGGAAAGGAGTATGTGAGGGATTTTGAAGGGAGCTCTTACGCTAGAAGCAGAACAATTATTTATTTACAAATCCTGTAATCCCTATCTTTCTACCTAAAAGGTAGGGCAGGCAGCTAGGTGGGATTTTACTGCTCAGTTTCCACAGATACTGCAAAGCTGTAATCTGCCAAGCACGGTCCCTCGGACCGGCTTGCTCCTCCAATTCACCACGAGACTGCACAAATTCTTGTATGAACACAAGGACCTGGGCAGCTTGGGGTGGATGAGAAAATAGCAGCAGTGGTCCAGGGCTACCACCCTTTCTGGCTACCTATGTCATGAACTTGATTGCATATCAAGTTGGGGTCTAATATACTAAGCAGAACTTAGGGCAGAAGAGGAGGCCCTGCTCATGCAGCCATTTTGTGTGCCTGGAGCTTGCTGCAGGCACAGTAGAATGAAATGGCGGCACACAGGTAGCGATTGTCAGCCTGCTCTAGGGCTGCACGTCTTAAAAGCCTATCCCGACAAATGCAGTCATTTCTGATCAACAGAATCTGTATGAGTATTAACAGCAGGATGGCTGCTAGGGCTTAAAAACACTGTCACACATATCTGGTGTAGTTTGTCAGAGCACCATCCAAAGCTGCCTGCTGTCTAGCACGGCTTCTCCACAGTGGGCTGTAGGTCAAGTCTACTGGAAATGGTCTTCCCAGTGCTGCTTATACTGAAACTCTCCTGTGCAGCTTTGTGTGCATTTACTGGGAATTGGGTCTTATATTTGTAAACAGACCTGCTATTGTATCCATTTTAAAATGTACGGAGAACTATTCTAAGCTTTATAACTGATCACCTTCATACGTTTGGGCTGCCTTGGCATGGAACAATACTGACATTCAGTGGTTGATTATATTTGCCACCGTTGTGACTATCCAGGAGATTTTGGAAGGTTTTAACGTTCAGTGCTGGCTAAATTCAGAACACGTTTAGTTTAACTGGATTAAAACAATTGTGTCAAGGCTCCTGTATAAGAATACTGTGCTTGCAGTGTTAAAATCGTCCAATTTTTTAACAAACTGAGACGCATTTTTTTAACAAACTAAATTAGAGATGTAGCTGGTCTGGGACAGACACAGTAGAAACATGCAATAATACTTTGTAGCTTTGTTTCCTTTCCCACTCTTAAGCAAATCGGCAATCACAGTTTCCAAAAGAGCTTCCTCTTACATACCCTTTTGGCTTAATTGGACTTTTCTGTCCATGTTTTGACTATTGGTCTTTTTTTCTTATCTACCACCAAAGACAGTGTGCTGTTAGCAGGAGGTATCTAAGACCTGGCAAAGCCTCAGTCAAAACGAGCACATTGCTGTCATGCATGTGAAGGAGCAGCTGGAGCTTAGAATTTGAAAAGTTGGATCTTGGCTCCCTTCACGTATCTGCTGACTTCGGTGGGGGAAAAGAGCATGCTAACTACCTTCTTTAGTAGTACTTTTCACCTTCTTTGGTGAGCTTTGAAATACATACTTCTGTTTTGTCAAAAGCAAAATAATTTTTTATTTTGTTTATGGAATACATACTTTTGTTTTGTCAAAACCAAAACCAAGTGCCTGTTCTTCAGTGTTATAAGGGTGTTGGGTGGTCAGCCTTGTACTCCCAGCAGTTTACATTCAGACACATAGCAACAAGAGCTCATTCTGTATGGAGCTAAGTGCTTATGCTGGTATTTTGGAATGAGGCTTAATCATACCGTGTTTGGACACCTTAAAATGTCTGTGGGACCAGGCCATTTAGATTTAGATGTTTCTGTGCCATCTTCACAGTTGTGTGGCAGAACAAACATTTGTGAAGGAGCAAATTTTATCTCCATTTTACAGCCTGATCCTAGCCAAACATCCTAAGGTTAATGAAAACTATCATAGGTTTTTAGTAGATGTGTTTGGCTTCTCTTGGACATGCAGCGTTGATTGTGGTCTTCGTGTTTCAAGGCGTGTATGGCCAGTAACTGTTTGGTCTCTTTACAGTCATGTTTGAATTCCTCAAAAAGGCTTCAAGCGTTGGTATCATCTACTCATTTCCACCACCACCACTGCAGAACCTGTAGCACTCTGGCAGTGTAATAACTTGCATCAGGAAGTTAATCTGAGCAGAAACTCCTCTTTATGGGTCAATTTATGGCTGGACTTAAGTTTCCCAATATAAGTAACTGCAGAACCACAGACCACAGCTAGGGATAAAGAGCCAGGGGAAGCCTCTTCAACTAGAAAATTAATTGATGCAGGATATATAAGAACCAGGTTAACTTCACCTTGAGGAGCCACTGCTTGGGTACAGTCTGTTTTCTACGCCCGAGTTTAAACTTGGACTGTATTTGTCAGAGGACGGTTATGCTGCAGATCAGCCAAAGCATTGTATCTGTCTCATGTAAAGGCTAAGGAGTGAAACTGAAGTCTGAGAGCATTTGTCTCTTCTGTAGCTGTGGAGAAGAGAGTTTATTCACTTAATTTGAATGAACAACTTAGCTCAATTACTATCTCATTGAAAGTTGAGAAACAGATGGGGAAATACTTTTTAAAAAGACAGGTAAGCTTCTTGTCCCATTAATAAAATGAAGTATTGGTGACTAAGGCATGTTACTTGTACATCTTTAGGTACAAGAAAAAGCAATTACATTCCTTATCTGCTGCTCATATTTCCCTTTCTCATGAGTTAAAGTGTAAAACATTTTATGTAAACATATTTCATGTCACAAGCATATTAGGGGCAATTTTATTCATTAAATCAGATTTGAACTCCTAGTTTTGTGTACTTCTAATGAATTCCAACCCTTTATCCAAGTGCAGCTTGGCATAGTTTTTAAGTAAAAGACTAATCAGCCAGCAAAACTCTCCCACTTTCCTAGTTCAGTAGCTGAAAGCTGACAATCTAGAGAGCTCTATCTTTAAGATAGCACAAGTCTTAGTTACATGTATAAATGGTATACAAACTCCCCTGCCATAGGAAACTTTATGCATAAGTTACCCTTACATGTTGCTAAACATATGAGAGTGCCAACTCTTGAGAAACAGCTTTTCTTTAAGAAATCACTTACAAATACCAAATAGGGATGAAAGGGGAATCAAGGCCACTAGCTTCTTGCTTACATTATCATATATGTTAGCAACTTAATATACCGTTAATTTTGCGATATAACATTCCTTTAAATAAAGAAAATGCAATTTAAAGAAAAGCAGCAAAGGAGAACTTTCTTAAATTCCTAAGGCATGTTACTAAACAATAACCACTGTAAGAAAGGGAATCTGGGAAAAGAAAATTATGTCTATCCTCATATCCTTTTGTTTATTTTAACTTGCTTGAATATGTTTCCAACAGAAAATGATCCACAGCCTGTTTCTTATAAACTGTTCTGGTGATATATTCTTGGAGAAGCACTGGAAGAGCGTTGTGAGCCAATCTGTGTGTGATTATTTCTTTGAAGCTCAGGAGAAAGCAGTTGATGTTGAGAATGTGCCTCCTGTCATCTCAACACCACATCACTACCTCATCAGCATCTATCGGGATAAAATCTTCTTTGTGTCTGTCATACAGACAGAAGTGCCACCACTCTTTGTAATTGAATTTCTGCACCGAGTAGCAGATACTTTCCAGGTCTGTCACCCTTTAATTTTAAAATTGAAATAATTCCAAGGGAATTTTTGTATAAACTTTTTTTTTTTAAAGAAAGGTAATAAACCCTCCTGTCAGTGACTTTTCACTTTACAATTGTTAAGTCAAGCACTGGTTTATAGAATACAAAGGAAAAGAAGGTATATTCTGTGTATTCATTTGATCTGCAGTTACCAGCACACATGCACTGAAATGCTGTCTTTTTTCTATAAGCTTTTGTACTATTCATGCTATATAGATGAAAAGAAGGAGCATGCAGTCATGGAGCACCCTGTATGGAAGAAAGAGCTGCAATGCAGAAGTCAGTTTTCAACCTATTTCACTGATACTGTAAATAAGGGAACCTCTTTGAAGATTTGAGCATTGCCAAGTGATAGTCTCCTAGTTTTACAAGTCTTCTAACTGAAGATGTGTTAATGCTCACAAGTGAGAGAACCTTTGGAACATGTATACTAGTAAACCAGATTAATTTCACTGTTCACAGTTTTTATTTCTAATTAGATGATAAATGTAACCTTAACATATGATGCTGTGAGACTATAGAAGTTTAGGCACTAAAATTTCTTGATATATTGGAGGGTTTCAGTGAAGAAAAAGCAAACAAGCTTCTGCAAAGCAGTAACAGGAATAAAAATCCTCTCCTTTGTAATCTCTGATTTGTTTAGGATTACTTTGGCGAATGTTCTGAGACTGCAATTAAGGACAATGTAGTTATTGTGTATGAACTTCTAGAAGAAATGTTAGACAATGGCTTTCCACTGGCAACAGAATCTAACATACTGAAGGAGCTGATTAAGCCTCCCACAATTTTGCGCTCCGTTGTCAACTCCATCACAGGTATGAAAAGAAATAATTTTCAGCAGTGACTGGCTGCTTAAAAACAAGGCATCATCAAGCTTCAGAGCTAAAAATTAATATCATATTGGTGTGAATCTGGAAGTTGAGGCCACTGTCCTGCCACTCCACACAATTAAGAGTTGAATAAAGGCAACTTCCTTCTTCTTTGCAGTCTATGCCTGGCCCCTTTGATAGCACCAGTAACACTTTCTGGTACAGCCACAGCTGCTGAAGTCCCTCAGGAATAGCAGTTCCTAGCGCAGACAGCACATACTGGAGACAGCTGCTCTGGGACTGGTACAGAGCTAGCCCTGAGCCCTGAATAACTGACAGGCATTGGAGAAGGTTATGCATTTTGTAAGGAAACATTATAGAAAAGAATATAAGTGCTATCTAATAAATCTTTGCTGTCCGGGAACAGGTACCATGAAGGGAAGCAAATAGCCTGTCCTCAGCTTCCTCCCCACCCCCACCACCATTGGCATCCATCAGATTCAGAGCTGTTTCCAGGCTGTTTTAAGTGGGTATGTCTTGCACTGACAGAGCCAAATGTCTGTCAGCTGAGCTGGTGGAATCTGCTTGTCTGGCAAGCGGGTGCAAGGGAGGTGCGCCATGAGGTGTCACACGGCGTCAGGAATATGCGAGATGTTCGCCTGTACGCTGTGTTAGAGAAAAGCAGAAGGTGGGCTGCAGGGCTACACCGAGGGCTTCTCAGAGGAGCTGGTCTCTGAGGTAGCAGGTGTGTTTTAATCCTTGAGTATAAATCTCATCAGTTTTCATTTCCATCTTTCAGGCTTGGGTTGTTTCTGGGTTTTTTAATGTGGTTTTGGAGTGTAGTAGTTATGAAAAATACTTGTGACATTAATGCACACCTGTAAGGGGAATTAAGACTCCTGAAGCCAAGGGTTGCAGCATCAAATCCTCTTGTTTTATCTAAAGCCTTATTACAATTCCCTAGGAGCCTAAAGCACCGGTCCGGGGCTGCCTGCATCTTGTCACTGTCAACAGGTCAGTGCTGAGCAGGGGGTAGCACCAGCCTGAGAGCTCTCCTCACTACCTGGAGTGGCAGCCCAGCCAGCATAGTGCTGCTGCACCCTGCAAGGCTGCTGAGGGACACAAGGCACAGAGAGCAACTGCTCCCAGCCTCTCAATAAAGCTGGCTCCCACAGCAGGATACTACCTTAAATATGCTAAAGAGCACAAGCAACTGTGAGCTGTCGCCCTGTCCTAAGACCTGCTTCTAGCAGAAAACTACACTGGTATTCCAAGATCAGTCACCTAAGCCCCAGACATGATAAGACACTTCCCCCCCCTGCCCTGTTTTAAAGAATTACCAGTTTGCTATATAACAAGGTAGCTTGGGAAGCCCTTTTCTCACACAAGGGGGTATTAAGAACGAGGTAACAGGAAGGAGTAGTGGTATCACAGTTCAGGAGCCCAGAAGATGAGGCAAGAGGTCAGGTCAGGATGAAATGATAACAGGGTTATCTACAGATTGCTGGGAATGTCCATCATGATGAGACAGACTTGACTTTCTGGTTTGACCTATGGGCAAGGGACCAGATTGATTTGACACGTGGTCAGGTGTAGATGTGACTGTCACGTTGCTGCGTTGCTGAGTACCAAGGGTGAGTGCTTCACCCTAACAGCTCCCAAGCAAAGGGAATAGGAGCCCTCCCTCATGCTTCTTCCAGGTCTTTTTTCCTAAAAATTCATCTCAGTAAATCAACACTGAAGGGAGCCAGCTACAACTCATGGAAGAAGGGGGAGGCCTGCTTCAGACCCTCAGAAGGAGTTGTAAAGGTTAGAAGTGCAGTGATGAAATCCCTTGCAGCATCTAGTCCCACATCTACTCCCACTCAGAGCTCTTGATGATGTAAGCTTTGTATTTTGCTGTGCAAAATGCAGTCTGGAAACTAAGTCTGGACACATGGTTAAAGTGAATTCCAATCACCTAATGAATGAGGTGGTAGTGGTCCAGGTTCTAGTCTGCATCTCTTGAAGCAAATCTTGCTATGATTGTTAATTTTGGCAGTTGAAACATTCTTCTTGTAATTAATTACCGGTTGAATTCCTTTTCATTTTTAAGGCAGTAGCAATGTGGGTGACACACTTCCCACCGGCCAGTTATCCAACATTCCTTGGCGCAGAGCAGGGGTAAAATACACAAACAATGAAGCCTATTTTGATGTCATTGAAGAAATTGATGCAATTATAGACAAATCAGGTAAGATGCCTTGCAAATTCTCTTTTTTTTTTGAAGATATTTGCATTTAGCTGCTGATGTGTAGAGAAAATACAGGCCAACTGCTTTTTTGCATGTGTTTTATATACATGAGTCTATATCTTAAATAGAAAAACAATTCTAAGTTATGTGCCCAGATGTATTTTTTCAGTCATCTTAAAATAGCAATATGCTCTACACTGCTTCAAGAACATCTACAAGAAATAATTGGTGCTTAGCTATTTTCTGTTTGTATATTGATTATCTCAGAGATAGAAATGGAAAAAATACTGGAAGTTATAAACATGATAAGAAAACCATCTTCCATTGCTCCTGCCAGAAACTTACTGCAGTCCTTGAAGAGCAAGACAAAAGCTCTCATTAGCTTTTTCTCATAGCAAGACAAAACCTGGTGCAAAATGAGTGGAGCCAGGTACCATGGAGCACTAATAGCACTCCTTTCTCTTGTGTAAATGAAACATCATATCTTCAAATACAAAAATCTTTAATCTGAGATTTATCTCAGAGGAAGAATCTGATAACTTTTGTATAAATGTTGCCAAATCCAAAAAGAAAACATCTATGCTGTGAACAGGAGCCTGCAGTTCTGTTCATTATTGGTGCCATCAGTTATTAAAGCTTAAGACTGCATGACACCATTTAGCTGGGGTACGGGGCATGGGGAGAGAGCAAATCTCTGATTTTCTAATTCAGCACTGCTGTTGTAGCAGTAGTCAAAGTTGGATTGGTTTCATACATCTATTGAACAAATTATTTGTCCACCCTTGAACTGAATAGTCATAAGTAGCTATTATACAGCTCTTATTCTTGCTGTCTTGAAACTGAAAGAAAGTGGCAGCTACAGTCAGAACACCCTGACAGCTGTGTTGCTTTCCTAGCTAAATAGGTTTGCCAAAAGTAGGATGAATGCTTAATCTGAAGAGTTATAACCAAGACCACCTTTGTATTTCTGTAGGTATTTCAAGCCCAGTGTCCACTGAGCGTTTAAATTTCCTGCCAAGGATCCACTGCAGTAGTCATAGCTACTCTTTTCTGCTCTGATCCCTTGGGGACTAGCAATGCAACAATCTTTCTTCCTAACCTTCACTGGGACTATGGAGATAAGGTTGCTCCCCTAGAATAGGGAAATTAATTTTGTTTCATAGGGATATGGTTAAATGCTTTCATCTGAAACAGGATCCCTGCTTTTCAGGCAAAGTATTAACGCCCAGTCTCTCCTTTCTCTTAACTCGATTAGCAAGAGTTTCTATATATCTTCTAAAATAACCTTTGCTTCTAGGGCTAACAAGTCTTCAGTCCTGGTCATGCCTTTTTGGCCTTACAGGGCATTTAAGGAAATGAGCCCTTCCTGGGCTAAGATGCTTAGTATTCTTTCTTTGCTTTGTGTTGGTTTGGTTTTTGGTTTGGTTTTTTGTTTTTTTTTTTTCCTGTGGATTTATTTAACAGTGGGATGAATCTCACTGTTAAACAAGCCATGCTTGTGAAAACCAAGATTATTTGGAGCTTTATCATACAAGTTTACCATGTTTTGATGTTGACTGTTTTTATGTACTTAAACGTCCCTGCACCACTACACAATTTGCTAGTTTTCTGGAGACAGGACAGGGATGAAAGCAAGGAAGATTCAGAGCTTGCATATTCTGAAATTCTTACATGTGCATTGCTGCCAACCAGTTCAAGCACATCCAGTACAAGTCCTCTGTAACAGCTGGCACAAGTATAATTAGCTTAGCTGGGACAAGCTGTTTGCTCTGGCTCATGCATTTTAGCAAGCTGTCCAGGCCACAGGTAACTGGAATGACCTTTCCTGTCTGTGCTTGGCATGTTCTTGAGTGTTGTGCAAATGTCATCTGTGCCCTCTAGCTGCACTTCACAATGTTTGTTAGGCCCTTGATAACGTTAAGTCAAGTTTCCTTTTTTCTCCTCACAGGTTCCACAGTCTTTGCAGAAATCCAAGGTGTTATTGATTCATGTATCAAGCTCTCAGGAATGCCAGATCTCTCTCTCTCTTTCATGGTAAATTGAGCATATATTTTGGAATTTCAATTGCTCAGGCATTATTTTTCTTAATGATCAGAGTTAAACAATTTTAAGAGCACAATCACTACTTGTTATGCTATTTTTCACATGTGTAATGCAAAGTTTTGCATTATATTATAGAAGTTGTTGCATTGTTCAGTAGTTGGAAGGGCTTTTGTTTTGGACCTAAAAACACACTCAGAGAAACCACTGTACCAGGTCAGACCAGAAATCCATCTAGCTCAGTAACGTGTCTCAGGTAATGGCTAGAAATGATACTAAGAGTTTAAGAAACAGGAATTGTGTAGAGTTCAGTAGCTAGGTCAAACTGCTGATACTTGATGAGATTTCACTTACCATTTTGCCACTACTTACAGAACCCACGGCTGCTGGATGACGTCAGCTTCCACCCATGTATTCGGTTCAAACGTTGGGAGTCTGAGAGAGTCCTTTCGTTTATACCTCCCGATGGGAATTTCCGACTGATCTCCTACCGCGTCAGCTCCCAGAAGTATGTTTCTGTTGAGATACACTGGTTCTTCAGACAGACCATCTACTGCTTTCCATCTGAGTAACTGCACATTTCTCCTTGTTAGGGCTGGAACTTGCATTGCTGCTGAACTGTATGTTCTCAGGTTTCGTCTCATCTCTTGCTCTGTCCCCACTGAAACAAGCAGTTTTTCAGTGAGCCACTGATACTCAGCAATCAGTTTTCAGCGAGATAAAACACTCATGACAGTAATACAGGCCTGTTCATTCCTGGTAATCACTGTTGCTGTGATCTTCATTTAAAAAAGCATCTAAACTGCACAGATGTGCAAACTAAGCCTGACTTGACTGGTGGCTGTTGTAAGAATTGTCTCAGGGAGATTACCTTAAAAAAAAGATGGAGGGAAGGAGATTAGGACAAGTGATTTGGAAGAAAATATTTTTTTCCTGTGATTCTCTGATAATGAAATCATATCATCAGTGGTGCTGAAGAGCTGAGTACCACTTCTCACTTCTGAAATAAACCAGTTCTAACTTGAATACCTGACAGAAACACAAGAACTATTTGTGAGACCTTTATTTTTTCAAGCAAAGGAGTAGTCGGGATGTATTCAGCTACTGTCTTCTCTTTTCAGCTTGGTGGCAATTCCAGTCTATGTGAAACATATGATCAGTTTTAAGGAAAACAGCTCTTCAGGAAGATTTGATGTTACCATTGGACCAAAACAGAATATGGGGAAAACAGTAGAAGCAGTTGTCATGACAGTTCACATGCCAAAGGCCGTACTTAATATGAACCTCACTGCTACACAAGGCAGCTATACATTTGACCCTGTTACTAAAGTAAGTCTTACCTTTTTATTTAAATATCTAAGATGACATTATAACAGGTCATACATATTGCAGAGCACTGGGAGCAGTGTTCCACACTTCAGAGAACTTCCCTTTCAGTGTATGTTTATGAAATAAAATCTTCTCTTTAAAATTTACTTTTACAAACTTGGATATGCAGCACTTGGAATTTCTGGCTTTATCATCTCCTGTCCCTTCCTTTCCCCTCTTTTCCCCTGCTTCTTCACTCTCCTGATACTTTTCTTTAGTGGATGCAGCAGTATTTTGCTGGTGGTTTCAGCTACAGTATCTTTTGCAATCAATGTTCTTTAGAATATACCTACCTAGAGAAAAATGCAATAGACTTGAAAATAGGTAGCCAGAAAAATGGGGCAGAAGAAAAAACAACTTTCCAAAAGATCTGCCTGAAAGCACAAGGAAAGGCGGGGGGGAGGTCTGAAAAACTGTATTCTGGAAGTCCTGCTTTCTTGCCTCTGAATTGAGGTTTGTAAAAAGAAACAACCCACAACTAAGTTTCCTAAAGCTCTTGAAGCTTTTCAGCACCCAGGAACCATTTTGCTGAAATGCAGTTTGAGCTAAACTAGTCTGCTGGCTTCAACACCCTGCTTTGTGCTTTCTACTGCCCTTGGAATATCTCAGTCAGTCAGCAATTGCTTTGAATTTTAAGTGAACTTAAGAGTAACATTTTGTTTCAGAAAAACAGCCCCAGATCTTTTAAAACCAGGAACACCCGAAGTCTCCTTTCCCCTCTGCAAAAATAAATTATACTGGTTTTACTCAAAAATTGGGATAACTAGGTGGATTTTAACTGCAAAAGTTTGTAGAAGTAGGGAGAACTGATTTTTCTCTGTATATATTAATAATTTCCAACAAAACAAAAGAATCCATACCTCTTGGGGGTGAGTAAAGGGCTAACTTGGTTCCATGTGTCATCTTTAAAGTGTAAGAATCAATGGGAAAAAAGCAACCCTTAGGAAAGTTACTTTAGCTTAAACATCATCTTTGGCCAAGCATCTTGCTCCTGTTTTCCTCGCTCTTGTGTTTAAGTTTCTACAACCTTGGCACTGGTTACTCTCCTTGCTTCATAGATCTAGCTGACCCCATCTGACAACAGGAACAATCACTACTACTAAGGAAGCAAGATGTATTAAGTGCCCAGACCAACTAAGGAATGGTGACAGGGGAAAACAAATGCTGGGAAAGAAGAGACACGATACCTGCAGGAGCTGTAACCATGCCATCTCCCAGCCAGTGGCATAATTCACAGGGATACCAGGCTACTTTCTGTACCTAGCATGAAAACAAAAAACTTGATGTGAACTTGACCTCATGGGCTGTTTCCTAAAAAGCTACTGCTACTATTCTCTCTTTCTTGACAAGGTGTTAACATGGGATGTTGGCAAAATTGCCCCTCAAAAGCTACCAAACCTGAAGGGTATTGTGAACCTGCAGTCTGGAGCCCCCAAGCCAGAGGAAAATCCCAGTTTAAACATCCAGTTTAAGATACAACAGCTTGCCATTTCAGGTGAGTGGGCGGGTGTTACCTGCACTTGGTACTGATGGGATAAGTAGCAGTAGGAGCTGAAGTGGGAAAACAATCTTGTAATTGGAGGTGCTGATCTGAAGTCAGCTTGGTCCAAAACAGTGAAGCCTGATCTACCCAAACCTGACAGTAACCCTTGCTGGGAATTATGAATTCCCAGTTGTTTTGCTTAAGAAAGACTGGGAAAAAGTGTACAAAAGAATGGATTTTTCTTTGTTGACTTGTGCATTAGACATGCACAGTTATCCTTTCAGTGAAGTGCGATGGATGATGTTTTAGCATTCTGCTTTTGACTTGCTTTAGCCTTATACAACTAAAGCCCTTTCTAGTTTTTAGAAATTCTATTATAAAGAATTATTTCTTTCTGGAACTGGTTACTTTTTCATCTTCAAAGCAATCTGCAAGTGAAGTCAGAATGAAGTCTATAGGGTAAGTGCAAAGTACATTTAAAGCAAACAAGGCCTCAGTCTGCAAACACTTGCACCACACAAGTTGTCCATATGTAAAATGCTTCTGCAAGCAAGCTTTGCGAACCTAACAGAGTCACGTTGACTCACGTTGGGAAAGGAGGATGACCAAAGGCAGTAGATGAGAATTGGTGGTAGCATGTGTAGTACCTTTCTAGGTAGGTACCAGGCTATGGTCCTTTTGTTCCCTAGGCTGCTTTGCTATCTAGGAAATAGCAGTAAGTCCTTGTGTAAGGACAGAATCCTGTAGTTTCCTCTTCAACTTGTGACCCACTGGTTTAAATCTAGTGAAACAGAGTGGATCCAATGGCTGGATGCCAGAGATAATGGACCTGGGAGAAAACAGAACAACCTGAAACTGTAAGGTAATTAACAGCTACTGGCATCCCTCAATAGCAGAGGGATAGCTGGTCCTTGCAGTTCAGATTTAGAGTGAAAAAGAATTTGAACACTTGTCCTTTGCTTCATCTACATGATTGTTAACAACTGCAGTGTTGGGAGGCTGTGGAAGGTCAACTCATTTGTTCAATAGTTCATCCCTTGGAAGGAGGATGTTGGCTCACTGAGTAGAAAAGTTGTTGCCTTGCCAGGGCAGCTATCATCGGGTGACAAGAATGGTCTCTTCTGCTGTTTCAAACCAGAAGAAATTTAGAAGGCAAAGTGCCTTCCTACCTGATCTTAACATGCTTCATGAAAGCAGGACTTCTACACAGACTGAAATGATTTCTAGTATTCTGCTTTTAATTTCATACATTTTTGTCTTTTTTCAGGACTGAAAGTCAATCGCCTAGACATGTATGGAGAAAAATACAAGCCTTTTAAAGGTGTCAAATATATTACAAAAGCAGGAAAATTTCAAGTCAGGACATGAAAAGATGCTCTACTTCCAAGAGGAAATACCCCTTAAAAATTGACTGCTTAGTAACTTATGTTGCTATTAATTAGGTGCCAATTAATTAGACACTGATTAGTTAGGGATCAAAGCATTTGTGCACAGCATCTCTTAAAATGAAAGCATAGCTTAGTTTTTTTTCTTAATATGGCTTTAAAATAAGGTACTTTTTTTCTAATACACCTTCACTCTTTTTTTACTGAATTGTTGTGCTGGTGAATAGTTGATACAGGTGATCCACAAAACGTTGCAAACACTACACTGCCAGTCAGATACCAAAGCCCAGAGGCCAAGCACATTATGAGCCAGACAGGCCACTGGAAAAGTCTTGCGGTGGCACGTTTTGCTGCTGCAGCTGCCTGCAAAGAAGGCTCCGCTATTCTCACAGCCAGCTGCAAGCTGGCATTCTGCAAAGCATCATGTAATCCCTTAAGAAATAGAGCAGCAGGGAGAGGGGCAGGGGTCCTGCAGGGGCCTGGGCCATAGCAAGTGTCACTCCTGAGAAAGACTTTTGATGGAAAAAAAAATTTCCTTGTTTACAAGAAATCGCCTTTTTTAAGAAGCATTTGCCTTAATCAGCTTTCATTTGTGCCATCTGCAGATGAGCTGATGAAAACCAAACATTCTGCATTAAATCTGAGAGGAGGTTGTTGCTTCAGTAATGCACATTCTTTCCATTCGATCTCATGGGCATCAATTTTTTTTAAGAATACAGTTGCAGAGAGTAAGACCTATTTTTTACATGAAGCCTTTGCTTTGATTTAGATGTTCCACTTGTTCAACGTGGATGCCACCAGATTTGTGCCATGTGTACATTGGAGCGTAGCTTTTTAGGTAGCACAATAGAGGTGTCAAGTGTATTTATGGTTTTGTGCTTTAATGTTATGAAATAAAGGGAACTCTACTGCAATTATATCTTCTCCTGTGATATGTTTGCACTACTGTAAGCTATTCATGATGCTCTTAGGCAGCAGACATCAAATATGCAATTCAGCGATGACTGCTACATCTTGACTGAACTTGATCGCTGCAGCTGCTTAAAGTTCAGAAAGGGCATTTAGGAGCATGGCAGATAAGCTCCCTTTCATAGGTTTGGTTGTGGTTTTTTTTTTAATGGAGAAGAATTAATGTTTAGGTTGTGACATTTCAGAGATACAACAGTGGTCATGCAAAGCTGACTAAAATTTTCCTAATACACCAGCATAAACTTGTTGTCTTTGTAAAATGTTATGTGCTCCGCAGCACTCATCAGGTTTGAAAAGATACATTTGGTCAGTAGATAACAGGCTAAGAAACCTGAGTTGAGAATTACAGAAGAGTAGGATCCTGAAGAATCTATGTTTCCCTAACATATTTGGTTTACAACTTCATCAACAGGTGCTAACTTGGCTTCAGATGAAGAATAGGAACTGAAAACCTTCAGTAGTCAAAAATTCAAATACAGAGACAAAAAATGGTCCAGTCCGAAAGAGGGGGAACCCCTCTGCATGAGCACATTCTCTATTGATAACTTTTCTAATATCACAAGGGTAAGCTTGGCCAGACAACCACTTGGAATTTCTGAAATTCCAGTATATTTTTGTAGATAAAACACCACTTTTGAGAACAAGCACCCACTAAAAAACTTCACATTTGTGTTGATAGTGGGTATTAAAAGCTACCAACTTTCAACTTTAACTGGAGAAACATCCATCAATTCCATTACTCATCCTATAGTTCCCCTCCATGTTTGGCCAAACTGCATCCTTCATTTACAGTTCTTTTACTCCAAGTCTTATATTCAGCTTAGACTTCAGGTGTAACTAATGTCTGAAGTAGCTGCTCTCTGCATTAGCAGCCCGGAAATGCTATATCATCTCCTTTCAGAACTGACACGATTACAGATACAGAACATACTGCAGTACCAAAACTGGCTAGTCTTAACCCCAGCACTTCCCTTCCAGATGTTACAGAAGCCTTGCCAGCCCTCTGTAACTCAGGCACCAGGGCATCATGGACAAAGGTGCCATCTCTCAAAGCTTTGATCCATAATTCATTCACAGCACACCACTAGAAGTCCCCGTCAACAAGAATTACACTTACCTGACAGGAAACCACCCTCAGCATGAAGACTGTTTTCAGCAGGGAAGTGGTGTTTGCCGTGTGGCTTATACCTTTTGCTGTAGGTGTGCTGGCTCCTGCTATTTCTCCAAACACATGAAACTCGGCTGCAGAACCTGCAGAAGAGGGGACTACATTCATATTCTCCCTGTTAAAAAAAATTGCACCAGCACTGGTATGAACAGTAGAGCTTAAGAAATTAGAGAAATGACTACCACCAACTTTTGACCTCTCCCTCGTTAGGTGTCCAGCTCTGGGTGTGATGACAAAGGATTGTCTCAGGTTCTCATCCTTTCTCGGATATGGAGAGTGCTGGGTGAACAGGATGAGATCTGAATTATCCTATTACTACTAAACAGGACAGAAATTCCATACTAATTGCTCTTTAAATTTATTAAGTAAAATTCAGATTAGTGATGCGTTGGCCAGAGTAGCAGTTACTCCCTTACAGACAGGATCAGACAAATCCTCTTACAAGTTTTCAGAACTTTGTTCAGTGCTACTAGGACAGATGACCATCTGGAAAAACCCACTTTCTCCCACAGCTTCCAGTAAATACTTCAAAATTACTAGTTTTACAGACACAGAAGACAACTTGTTTTATTCTTTACTCCTTGGAGAAACCTTGCACTTTTTTTCTGTTCAGAATATATAGAAATAACCATCCCTTTCCTTTAGTATTTCTGCTTCTTTAGCTTTTTCTTCTCCTGTTACGGTGTTATCTGCTGCTCCATTACCATTAACACTCACAAGATGACAGTTTTACAAAGTCATTTTTATTGTTTTAACAGAACCAAAGAAAGGTTGAAAACATTAGACTATACAATACATTTTGTTTTATAAACAAAGTTAAAGTGGTAAAACATTTCTAAGTGACATTCGTGGTCTTTCTCAAATTTTTGCATTTGCAAATTTTCTGCATTTCAGGTCTGAAGACCAATAGTTTTGAGAAAAGCAGTAATTGCATAAGGTGGACAGGTATCTCTGCTTCCACAAAACAGCTCAAGAACTTGTAGTAAACATTCTGGAAGTATATCAAAGGCAACCATGATTCTTAACTTTCCTGCAAACATTCCTCAATAAACACGTGATCTTTGGCATCAACAGTTATGTATTAAAGGCATTAGTAATATTGCATTAATATCAGTCAAGCAACTAAACAGTGATGCTAAAAATAAAATATTTTAAAAAATTTCTCATGGTGAAGCCTGAACTGGGGGGAAGAAATGTGAGGAGCATTGAAGAGTAATGGAGGAAGACTATTTAGAAAATCCCTTAAAAATAACCCCTACCTATTCAGTGTTATTTAGTATTAAATAGAAATTACTACATTACAATTCTGTTAAAGATCTGGTATGAACCAACCATATGCAAGACATTCAGGTTAAGGCCCTGGCACCCCTTCCTTCCTCTCCCTGTTGCAGGTAATTGCAAGAAGAGAACACTAAGGAAAGATCCTAAGTACCACATATTTTATAATACCCAGACACAAGGAGTGAATGAAAAACTCAACACACGCTTTCTCTTGCTAAGGGCAGTTTGAGGCAGTTGTTTTATAATCAGTTTCACTTCCCTTTTTAGGTAACAGTGCAATGAAGGGGGGAGGGCAAGAAGTCCACGTGTTGCAGACAGGTAAAGGACAGCTGACTACATTGTGTGTCTCTTCCATTGAGCTGTGAAGGCTGAGCAGGTTTTCCACAAGGGCACTTATGTTAAAGGTGGTTTGATCATACAACATCAGGAGGGCATCACGAGGTCAGTGCTGATCTGGGCAGAAGTCTGCAAGTGTTCCTTGCAAGTGTACAGAGCTTCATTCTAAAACAAGAACTCTTTCTGTCAAATGCCAAAAGAGACTACGCAACAACTAAATCAATGTGTGTGAGTATATATGCATAATATATATATGAAAGGATGTTCAGTTATGGAAGGATAAATGTAATACAGGGGAGGGAATTTGTTGGGCTTTTTTTAGTGTTGTGGGCTTTGTTTTGTTTACAGATACAGTATCACTTAGTTGAATTCATTATTACCAGACCTTGTAAAAAGGAAAAAAATTCTGAGCCCCCAAACTCCAAATGTCCAAACCAGTGAAAACATCTTCACATGGTTAGCATTAGGAGCCACTGTTTGCTGGTAGCCATCAGCTTACATAGAAGGGGTTTCAGATCCCTGCAGTGATTGGGTTTCAAAACAGTTATGCATAGTTGGAAACATGGGCAGCAAGTCAAAAGGTCTTTAACTGAATATCTTTACCTTTTGCTTTCCACCTTGAGTAGCTAGAATAACATCGGTTGGAGGGAAGAGAAAAAAAAAGTAATTACATGTGCTCATTTGGTTTTCAAAAGGAAAGAGCCAGGATGGGGCATTTTCTGGTCCTCCATGCAGCTAGTGTATGAGAACTAGAATTTTTCAGTTCAAGACATGACTGAATTGAGCAAGATGGAAAGATTTCCATGATTTAAGGTCTCCAGCCATAAGGCTCAAGCTGTCAGTGTGCCACTAACATCCACTGCAAAGCATTTCAGTACAGTACAAGAGTTCTGGAATGCCTACCTACAGGGTAACAGGACGGTGACAAAGACAGCTCCAGTTGTTGTTATAGTACTGTTGCCAGGCAAAAATCAAAATTAAAAAATGTAATTTCAGACATGGAATTTTAACTGTCAGTCTACAGCTGCTCTTCTGTTCCCCTTCCCCCTTTTAATTAAAACCCCCACACCTCCTGCCATTTCTGCAGGGTTTAAGAACAGCCAGCTAAAATCCTGTGGAGAAGTTGAAAGTTTCTATATCAATGATTGTCCCTAAAAAACTGAAAAGTAACCAATCGTGTCCTAGACTCTCAACTCAGGCTTAAAGTGAGGCCCATGTTTTATATCACCACATGGAAATGACTGGAATATACAGTGCATAAAGGAAATGTGCTTCCAGGAGTACAGAATTCATAAAGAGAATCTTCAAAAGATAAAGTGTAAGAACTGTCTACTGATGGAAATAATTGAGGTGTTCAATATCAAATGCATTCTGAAGACACTTGAAAAGCATTCTCTGATAATTCATACCCTTAGAATGGAGCATTAGCATAAGCTAGTCTTAAGCTCACGTACACAGCACCTTTTGCTGTTAATATCTCTCTTCTGTTTCCAAAAAGAGCATTTTATGTTACAGGACACAATACTTCTGTGGCAAGTGTTTACTGATACCATGGGGTCTTTCTGACCCAGCGAAGAGTGAATCCAGCATCTGTTCTTATCTTAATGGATGCTGCTTCAGCTTCTCTCACAGTTTCCTTCACAGACTGCATGAGATTCTGGGCATTATGAACCAACATCTCAGTTGCCTGTCAAGAAAAAGAATAATTTCCAACGTATTAGTAAATACCATGCTCAAGGCAATAGCATGTGCACAAGGACTTAAAGCTTAGTGTCTCAACGTAGAATAATCTCTCTCGGAAGGCAAAACTGCAGGAGTTCGACTGAACACATGCATTCGGAAGCTAACAGAACCGCAGGCAATGTACTGAAGACGTTGTTGGAGAACGAGTGTTTTCACGACAACCCCGCAGAGGGCAGCACTGCTCCTCTGATCTCAGACCTGCTGTCCGTCTAAGGAGAAACTCGGGTCCTTAGCTCACTCTTTACTGTGAAGTCGGAATGATTACCAAGTCGCTCAAAACTTGAACCAGAGTAGCTTTTTGGCTTGGGAAGGCTTGATGTTTCTGTATTAAACTGTAGCTTGAGACAGAAACCAAGGTGCAATACTACAGTGATCTTCACCAAACAGAAGATCTAAGGTAAGCTTCCCAACCATCCACAAAACACATTGGGTATTGCATGTTGTAAGAACAACTGATCACTACCATCAATTTTATATCTCACCTGTTCTGACTCTTCATCGCTGATATTAGTTCTGCCCAGCATGGTGGCTTTGACAGTGGAGAGAATTTTCAGTTGTGTACTGATGGTTGGGATTCGCTCACAGACCTAAGGAATGTGGGTAAAAAACACTTCACTTTAACTGAACCAATATGTTATCCTTTTTTTCAGATAAACTTGGATTTTATTTTACTATTAGATAAGGAATAAGCATAGAGTGGATCTTACAACCTTCAAGACTTTGACAAATGCTGGTAGGATACTTGAATCTTACTTTACTTGCTTTGGAAATTCTTGGGATGGAACCAACTTTTTCCTTTCCTCCCGATATTCCTCCAAAGTCTGCTTGGTTAGGAATAGGATGATGTATATTTGGCTGAGAGTAAAACACCTAAGCAGTGCTGTATTTCTGCTACTATTCTTTGATACAAAGGAGTGAGTGGATGAAGTGCAAAGCAATGCAGGCTTCGGACAGACCAGTGTTCATAGCACAGCAATTATCAGTATCTTTGGACACTAGCATCTTCCACTCACCTATCAACAAATAGTGACTTTATAGACCAATACATGGGCACAGGATCTAAAAAACCAGACATAGAACCTGAGAAAAGCTTTAAAAGCCAAGGAAAGATAGACATGACTTAACACCACAACTCCCGTGCTCGTTCACACCAAGAAAAGGAGAGAGAAATAAAAAGTATGAGTCATTTACAAGTCAGCTCATTACCTGCAAGAGGTTTGTTCTAATGCGTTTGTCAGTGCACTGCTTTGCCACCTCTTTGGCTAATCGAGTGACTTCGTCTGATGCCTTTGCAATATCCTTTGCACACTGAATAAGGGCGCGCTTGTTTCCACTACCTCCTCTCACGAGGCGCGACATCTCTGCCATTAGCAGCGCCATTCGTTTAGCAGCAGCAATGATGTCATTACCCTGAAGAGAACAACATGAGTTAGTGTTCTTGCCAGGACAGAAGATTGACAGAAGTCACGACTGAATGGTAGGCTGCATTTTGGTAGCAACCCTTTTAAGAAGTCAAGGATGGAAGAACCATTTGTGAACACAGAAGAGGTTTCTTCAAGGAACAGGGAAGATCTGTACTAATTTTACGTTTCTAACTTTTTTTTCCCCCTGAGTGTTCAGAAGAAAAAGTTTGCTTCAAAACTGGAAAAGAAGTGGTAAAAGACATGTGTTAGTTTGTCCATGGAATTTGAGTTACTGCTCTGCTGGCTAGGTTTTAAGATAAAAAACCAGTGTTATTAGCATTTGAAATTCCAGATTTCCCAAAAAAAGGCTTTTTTTAAATAAAGAAAAAAAAGTAGTATGCTGGATAGCTTGTAAACCAAACAGCACTAATTAAGTTAAATAGTGCAGTCATCACAGTTGAGCATAACTTCAGTTTCAGATGCCACTGAAAGTTTTAAAGCATCAGCCATGCTACTATAATGCTAGAAGATAAATGGAAGAGAATCTGTAATACACAAAACTCTTGTCACAGGTAACATGGAAGTGAGATGTAACAATTGTTTAACAAAAATCTCCCCCTTAAAAATAAAGCTTCCAGGAGAGAAGAAAATGACAGGTGAAAGATAATCTCATTGTATTTCTTACATTAAAATCCAGTTTTCATGTACCTCAAAATTACCATCACAGAAATACTTGAGAAATATTTGAAAAATGTGAATTAAGTATGACCAAGGCAAAGCCATTTCTTGTACACTGTTCCAGAGAGAAACCTACTGCAAGAAAAAAAAACAGACCTAAACAATAAATTGTTAGCATCTGTTAGTATATTTTGATTTACCTTTGTAGACAAAGTTGTTAGAAGTGAACTATTTGGTGCCATGAAGCATTCCTGTTGTGAGGATTAAGTATTAGCAGAGTGAGTTTAAGCATTAGCACACAGTTTCCTTGGTATAATTCCACAACTAATGGCCAGTGAAATTCAGAGAAGACAGAACCCAACTTTGCAAGCATTCTCTATCCCTATGCACAGGTTCCATGGCTTACTGTTAGCAAACTCAAGAACATATTCCACATATATTTCACAAATACAGGTGACACAAAAAGCTGAACTATTTGTTACCGTGACTTAATAGCTAAACAGTTTGCTAGTGTTAGGATGTAAATGACATAACACAAAGTTTTTCCATGTTTTCATGTAGAAGGATCAAGAAATTAGGACCAGTGTCATTTACGAAGCCCTCTAACAAGTTATCCAAGCTTCAGAATCTGAAACGGACAAGAACATTTTTAAAGCCCTTTTAATTAAAATAGTTTAATAAATCTATCTCTGTAAATACATACACACATACACACAGCCCAACCTTTGTTTGTTACAGGATGTCCACCTTATTTTTTGCAGCATGCTGTGAAAAAGTGACTAGTCTTGCAAACATTTGTGCTTAGACAGAAGAGACAGGCTACTTGCTAATCTCTCAGTCTCATATTAGATTTCCACTGGTTTCATATAAACACAATCTCAGTTCAGAAGCTAACAACATTCAGTTACAGCTTCTTCATAAAAGAATTCTCTCAAAACCCGCATTTGCAATACAGCCAAGTGCAAACCAGCAGACAGTCAGTTCTCTTCGATAATCATTGCCATAAAAAGCCATTCCTTGCTGGAAGGTTTTTTAATTGATGGCATCCATGGAGGCAAAGCATGATAGACACATTAAATTACTTCTTGAGTGCCACATACTCTGTTGTATCTGAAAGTCATTAAGAAGCCATTAACCATGGCTTCCCATGTAGCCCAAATGAATGGAAAAAGACACGGTGGGAGGAAAGACAACCCCTACTATTTGAAAACTGGCATAACAGAACAACAGGCAGATGCAAAGGGAGAGGAAGCCTTTGAAAATTAGTAAGTGACCAAAATCAAGCTTCAATCCAGCACTGACAAACAGATCTAGCAAACTTGTGAAGCCACTCTCAGTCTCTCAGATGAGGTGAAGACACACTTATTCATACAGAACGGCGGGGCCCAGCAGGGATCAAGAGTGATGCAAATGTGTCAGTGTTCCAAATGGCTGGATGCACACGGATCAGTCCCCGGGGAGACTCAGGAGTACCTTACTAGACCACTTGGTTGCTTCCCGATGTAGAGACTGAGCAGCAGCCAGAATGGGCTGGTTAACAGGCTGATTGGTTGGCATTAACAGCAGCTCAGGCTCGTAATCATCTTCAGTGTCATAGGGGAGAGTGAATTCAACATCTGCATCATCCTCCTCATCTATATCTACACCAGCCTCAGCAGCTTCATTAATCACAGTCACATCAGGCTTTGCAGGTGGCAGCAAGGGTGGAGAAACAGGGGACAGTTAGTATAAAAAGCAGATTTTGGTAGAAGAGCATGAACTGGGCCTGTTTTAAAGACCAAAACATCCTCTTCATCTCTCAGGATCTGACAAGGCAGCTCTATGATAAGGTCAAAGGGAGGAGGGGAAGGAGTAAAGATTAACAGAGGAAATAAACATTTCACCTGTGAACCAAAGTTACCAAAATATTAAGAAGTTACAATTTAAAGACGCAGCAACATTTTGATCTGCATTTATCGGCTCGTACAGATGGAAGCTGACTTGCAGACCAGCATTTTTCAGGCAAGACACTGGCGAAATGTAGGTATTTTCTTTTTCAGTGAAAGCCATTTTGACTGCATTGAAGCAGACACAGCAGCTGATGACTATGGTAATTATGCAGATAAAAAGCTTTGTGTGGAAGCCTGTTCACATGAATGGGGTAAGGGATAGCAACAGGATCACAGAAAACATACTAACACTGCCTGCTGTAGAGTGAAAATAAAAAAAAAAGGTGGGATGGGAGACACTGTAGAAGTGAGTATTGAAGTACTGCAGATAACATGAAAGAAAAGAACAAAACTGTATTACGAGGAGAAGAGGTGATACTGAATGTTAAGAATGCTGTATTACAGTTCTTTGGAAAGACCCTGAAACAGAATTAGTAGAATAAGATTATGGAGTGCATGATACTGTTTTGCCACAATGTAGTATCCATTACCTTCAAAACAAGAGGATTCAAGCAAATATATTGTGTTTGGGTAGAATACGAAGAGGTAAGCGGTGTAAAAGATACAGGCATTTATAACACGGCAGCATTTCAACATAAAACTATTCTACATGTTCACTAACTGCATTTCTTTGACTAAAGTGAAGGGTGATACAAGTCAAACTACCCTTACCAAAAACTATGCTTTTTCAACTGTGTTTTTAGGATATGGTCTTAAGATCTGGCCCTTTATAGAAAAAAAAACTACATGAAGAAAACCACATTGAAGTTTTGGAAGGAAGTTGTAACTTTTATACACTGCCAAATAACTCATCTTCAAAAACAACTTGTATTTCATCTAATCAAGTCCTAACATAATTAAAAGTTTCCAAATATCCCTCATTCTACGATTCATCCAAATGAGGGGGAAGGCAGGTAAAGCTAAACCAACAGAGAGCGTTCTATTTGTGCTGCATGAGAACGAGTACATAAGGTCAGAAGCCACTCAGTGAAGAGGAGTTTGTTAAGAAGGAAAAGCACATTCTTCATTCTTGTAAGATTTAAAACGGATGTTATCAACTTTTCTTAAAGATTGGTTACTTGTTCACCCACCTGCCTGTAAGTGTAACACATGTACACTTATGTACATGTTATGTACATAAGTTATGTACAAGCAGACTGAAGTAATTTGGTGTCAACCGTGTTCTGCATTTTTGCCATCTATTGTGATTTAGTATGAGCAAGACCTTATATCTCTTTGTGTCCAGGTCTAAGCCATGTTCCTCCGTAGCACTGTCCAGCAACCCCTCTTCCACTCCATAATGATGCCAGAAAGTAGAAAAATGTTTTTAAAGCTTCTCCCCGAACATACTGTCAGAGTAACTGTACTGTTATTGCTAAAAGAATGAGAAGGACAATGCTAGGCTAACTTACTGGCTTGTTGGTCTCAAAGAAATAGCAATGCAAAGAGTGTTTTATAACCTGAAAACACTAACCTTAGAGCTCTCTCCTAATCAGCAAGAAGTTTTAAAGTCTGCTTCTTGGCTTTGACAAGTTTTTAAAGTAAGCACTGAAATGGTAAGGAAATGAAGGATTTTGGCCTTGATAGCAAGTGTTACTCACTACAAAAATGCATGAGATCAGACCATCTATATATGGTCACTTTTCTAATCATAAATGCACCAGATTAACTGCAAAATAACTTGCAGCCCCTTCCACAATTAAGACAAACTAGTTCATGATTCCTGCAGCTGGCATCCACAATATCCACACAGACTTTTCAAAGTCACTTAAATATAGCAATCAGCTTGTCATCCTAGAAAGGCATAAGTATTAGTGGCTCTCCAGGCAATATTAGTGTCAAGGATCACAAACAACTTTGCATACAATATATATTGTGTCCACAGAGGTATGTTGAAGCTTTCTAGCAAGTCTGAGTCTTGTAACAGTTGATCCTAGTTCACTCCAAACTTGAAAGGGTTTCCAATTCCTCCTATGGCAGTGTTTTTATTATGTGGTCTGTAAAAGATTGTCTCTTATTTTAAAGTTATTGTGACAACTGACCTGAGACCAAACATAGCAATCCTAATAGTAAAAAGTAATTTTTAGTACATAAAACATGCAACTTCTTACCTTGCTAGACCATTTGCGTGCTTCATCATGCAACTGCCTAGCAGCCATCATCATGGGCTGATTAATAGCTTCTCCTGCTTTCTGCTCTGGGAACTCTTCGTCCTTCTCTTCAGGTGGTGGTGGTCTTGGTGGGGGAACCTCTCCTTCTGGAAGTGGCGGTTTTGGAGGTGCAAGCTCATCAGTCAGCTAAAAAAGGTAAAAATCTTATTTAGTGTAATTAATCTCCTTTTGAAAGCTGGATTGGCATTTTATAGACTTAAGACTACTTGTCTGCATGGCTGGCCAGACAATATACTTAACTAGAAGTTATTATTATTCCTTAGAAATAAGTTCAGTGTGCAATCCACCCATCACTGACAACTGTATTGTGTTACTAACAGTGCTGCACTCACATGAAGCTGCTCAAGGTCAGGAGGAGGAGGGGGAAAATCTGGTTCCTGAGGCTGGAAGGCTTCTCTGACTTTGGCCACAGCTCCCAGAATTCTGTATCCAGAATCCAAGAAACTCTTCTGCAAACCTGAAGAAAAATCCCATTACCAGTTTAACAGCATTCTGTTAATATTTAGAACCACAACCCTACCCCAAACTATTACTCCTATAATGTACAATGCACTGAGTGAACTTGTATCTGTGGGGTGGGGGGACATGTTTAAAATCTACAAAATTGTTTACAATCTGTTTACATGTTTGAAATGCTAGTGTCAGTGCTCAAGTCATAGGCAACATGCATAAAATAAAGCCTAGGCTGTGTAATAGTCACTATCAACAGCCAAAGTAATTCCTCAACTTTTAGAATCGAAGAATATGTAATGTTTTCTTAAAGTAGTAGTACTACTGATAACCAGTAATGAAGATTATGAAATCACATAATAAACTGGATAGAATGTTGAATCCTTTTCCCTTGAATACGCCAAAGGTCTTTGCATTTTAAAAGAGCAGGATTCAACAGTTAGTGGTGTGACCTTGATTTCACCATTCTGATATTTAAGCATACACAGTAATTGCATAAAAGGGGATACACAGCTGTGCAAGACAAAGCAAGCACAGCTTCACGTTGTCTTTGGCCAATAAAAAATATGTATGAAATCAGCTGACTGAATTCTTACCAGGATCAGAAATGTTTCCTGCCACAGCTTTAGCATCCATTACCATTGGTGATATAGTTTTGCTTAGCTCATCAGAGGCTGCTTTAACAGCCTCCCGGAATTTAGGGTCTTCTGAATTTTCAACCTCCCGTTTTGCTACCAATAGGATGCGGTTTGCTCGTCTGGCAATGCTGGTGGCACCAGCTACCAGCATCTGAGGTTGAATGTTGGCCATTGCAACTTTACACTTATCAAGGTCTTTCTTAATAGCTTCTTCTGATGCATCCAACAGAGATTTTGTATCAATGGCTTCATCTACCAACCCTAGAATAAAAGGGAAACACATTAATACACTAGTTTTATCTGTGGAAAGGGATATTTGGCAATCCAGAGACTGTTCACAACCAGAAGACCAAGTATCTCCAAACTAGGAGGTGAGGAGGGGTGGAAGGGGGCATGGATATCAAACAAGATGTATTACTACAGTTTTATGTCTGATTATGTGGTACCTCTCAGTAACTCTGGTCAAGCTTGCTCCCACTAATGACATCCCAAGATCTTACTCATCCTACTATGCAGTGTTGCTCAAGTCAAGAACTGGCTTACATGGTACATGCAGCTGAGATTCCTTCCCCCCACCAAAGCTTCTTTAAGCATATTCAGTACATTTTGTACCTCTGCCATTCATTCAAGCAGAATAGCCCTCTGGTTATCCCTTTACTTAAGGGTAATAGAGTGACAAAGCAGTAAGATTTAAAACCTCCACAACTGAATTATGGGTGTGAAGAATAAGGTAGTACACAGTCAGGAGATTAGCAGACCAGTGCCAAGGATCTGCACTTTGGAAGGACTGAAACATTTAAGTTTTAGCAAGATTCAGTAGATCAGTAGTTTTGTTTTATTCACTGCTTTCATCAAGCTGTTAAATCCTTTTGAACATGTTTTCTTGCCCCCACTTAGTTATGTGTCCTCACTCAACATGCCAAAACTATGCAGAAGAAACCCTTAAATTGCTACAGCGATGTACTGCTGGAATAGAAATCACAACAAAAATAATGGTATTTCAGTTTTCCCACAAAAGAGCTCAATTTGCTCTACTGCAACTCAAAATTTTTATAGAATCATAGAATGCTTTGGGTTGGCAGGGATCTGTAAAGTCATCTAGTCCTACCCCTAATATGAAGCAAGCTACTTTGTGCTTTCTGACTCCAGAAATATGCATAAGTTAGAGCATAAACATTCTCATTTCTCTATTTCAATCAGTCATTTATGCATGTTTCATCAATTCAAACAGAATGGGGGGAAAGGCAAATTAAAAAGAAACTATACCAGCTAGATGGCCACAAGTTTAGTCTTGAACAGAAATTCCTACTTTACCTGTCATTTTTTCTACATTATCAATCCATTGGTTTTTCATGGTCTCAAAGTGTTCAGAAGCAGCTTGATTTCCTGGATTTCTCAGGAGGATACGAGCAGCTGATACCACCTGCCAACAGATGACATTTTTAGTTATGCAAGTATCAGTACAAAAAAAACCAAAATCACATTTTTGAAAATGTATTTGCTTTTTAGGACTGGATACGTAGCTCATTCTCTGGAATGACACTTGATTAATTCTAGTTCAACATCTAGCTGCCTGAAGATTCACAGTGCTTCTGGAATTTGCTGACACTTCTTTTTTTAGAACTTCAAGTACATGCTAACATATCTTTAAAACTTTTTTGAAAGCACAGACCTACAATACTTACTACATTAGCAAAATTTTAGATGGAGGTTTAATGTGGGGGTAGTCATTAAAGAGCATTTTTTCTACATACATATTTTACTACACCTCTAAGTAATTTTGATTCTAAGGTAAGTCACTAACACTTCTGTCCAAAAAGTTGAAGGGGAAGATTTATCATTCAATCAGCTTGTTCTACTTGGTATCATATAAACAAATATTTGTGATTTCCCTTTTAGGAGTGTCAGCACTCTAGACCTTGCTGGTATTTTCTGATAACAAAAGCATAAAGAAAATTCCACATAAGTTGTCCCCAGCCCTTTGATACTAAAAAGGAGCAAACCTGTGGGGTAAGTTCCCTTGCTGATTTCACTGTTGCCTGAATGCCCTCCACAGTAGTTTTATTTGCAGTTCCAACTGCAGCTGCTTTTTCTGCTGTAGCTCCCAGTCTAGCAGCATGGTTTTCAAAGTTTGCTGCTCTTTCATCAAACACCTAGTTTTCAGAAGAGAAAAAACATTTACAAAAAAGCTTAGCTTCCCTAATAGAATACACAAGTTCTTCCAAGTGTCAAATACCAGAGACAACTTCATAACTTCCAGACTTAATTCATCTCCTCCAAGGATGCAAGGGGACACAAAAGCTTGGAAATTCTTGCATTTTGTTTTTTAATCTTTATATGACTGGACATTCTTTACTAACTCATTTGGGCAACTAAGGATACTACTACACTTCATAGCTTTAATGTAGTAAGTACACTAATTCCTGACAAGTACTGCTCTAAAATACCATGTTAAAACTGTTTTAGCTCACAGTAATTAATCTTCAAACCCAAAATGCAAAAGTAACTATATTTGGAAGATAAACATGGGATTTTACCTTAACAACAGAAGTTTCACATTGGAAAAAAATTCCCTCCTTCCACAGTCCTTAGTTAATCAAGGCACAAAATACCTGGACAAAAAGTTATCCTGCCATAAAGCTCAATTCCCCAAGGCCTTGGGAATCATTTTGATCATATTGAAATCAGCCAGCCAAACAGAGCTGCCAGAGTTTTAGATACCTCATACACAGCCAGAATCTTTGAAGTACAGGAAACCGTATCCAGCAAGAGAACAGGTGAAATCTGTTGATCAATTTTGGCATGAATTTGACTATTTTAATCAGCTTATATAAATTTGAGATGTACAGTCCACTAACTATTGTGTCAGTTCTCTGCACAAGAACTTTTAGCATGCAACATGGCACAAACAGACATCGCAAGAAGAAATCTTTACTATTTATTGAAGTCAAGGACAATACTATTTCCAGGGATATACAGAACAACTCACGATCTCCAGGAGTCCAGAGATATTTGCATGGCAATCATTATGTTGTCAAATTTATTATGTATCAAGCTAGAGAAAAATTACCAATTCAGGTTAAACAATAACCAAAGCTTCACATGGGAAGAAGACCACCTGGGTATACTTGCCTCTTCTCTATTAGGAGCATCAGAGGGAGCAGTGGCTGCTACTGCTAACAATTTAATAGGAGTTGTGGTGTCACTAAAAACATCAGAAACCTCCTGGGTCATTGCCTCTTGCATCCGTGTCTTAAGATCCTTAAGAAAAAAATTAACATATGATACAGGAGTATTAAGTTTGTAGGGATTCAAATCCCATAAAACCTCTTCTTGCAAAAAGAAACACACCAATTACAATGGCCATTAAACAATCAATTAACCACTTTTTACATAACTTGACATAAAAGAAGCTTACATAGCACTCTTGAAGCAACATCAGAAATAACAGCCTGATTTGAGGTCTTGTCCCTCAAATGCACCATGCTAGCACACTTAAACTTTTTAATTTTCTTTTAAAATGAGAATTCAATTTTACTTCAATACCAAATGAACAAATTAGATTCCTACTGCATCACATCAAAGCCTTTTTAGAAAGTTTGCTTTGAACATCGTGACTAAGCTAAGAGGGTTTTTGCTGCACTTCTGTTTTTTACTGATGGCTCAAACATACAAGCTCTTGATCAGAGAACTGCAATTACTTCCTATATCACATGTTTCACTGCACAACAACAGATTGATTTTTTTTTACCTTCAGTGAGTCCTGAAGCTGACCAGCAATTGCCCTGGCCTGAGGAGATTCTCCCTCCCCTCGTGCTGCGAGGTCAGCTAGCTGAGCAGCCAATTGGTCTACACGGTCACATTTGGCAAGCAGGTCTTGACGATAAGGTCCCATCATGACATTGGCTAAACGACGACCTTCTGCAACCAGGCCCCGAATTGCTGCCTGGCCTACAGTGAAAGAAGTCATGTTGCATTAGAAGACAGGGGAACAAAAAACAGAAAGTATAAGTCAGATGCACCACAAATTAAGTGATACATCGGAACTCCTTGTTTATTAAGGACACCTTGCTATGTAGTGGAAAGGAGCTTCTGCAATTTATCATTGAGTAATTGCAGTTCAAACCTACAGAGGAATAGAACTCTTGCCATTTTCCTTTTGCTTATCAGAGCAACTCCAGCTAGAGATGCATCCTTTGTAACTAGGGTGGTCTGACAGAAGTAAACCATTACAGCTGTCAGGTATTCCTACATAACTAATCTGGTGACTCCCACAGAAAGCACTTTCAAATTCCAAGTATTGCCATTCATCTCCACATCACAAGTCATTAGAAGATGAGCAGGAAGGGGGGGGAAGTCAAGTAGAAAACAGAAATGAAAAAGCAAAACACCCTCTCCCAGGATTCCAGAAATTACTAGTAACAAGTGTCAAATGTCCAAGATGGGGGCGGGAGGGGGAGAAGGGGGGAAGCCTCCACAGTGTGTTAAAAGTTTTTCTGTAAAGAAGTTTGGGTTTAGCATGGGTGATTCGCTTCATTCTTTCCTCTTCTTTGCTCTAAGAGTTGTAGAGCATTGGAATAGACTCCACAGAGAGGTTGTGGCATCTCCTTCTCTGGAGACCTTCAGGACCTGTCTGGATGCATTTCCATGTGATCTGCTTTAGTTTTATCCTGCTCTGGCAGGTTGGCTGGACTCTGTGATCTTTCAAGGTCCCTTCCAACCCTTATCATTCTGCATTTATGTGATTCACTTACAGAATCTTCCTGTACTTCCACAGGAACATTCTCATCTGTTCCTCCAATAACTACAATAGTATTTTTCTTTTCAAAGATTTTTTTTTTTTTAAGACCTACTGAATAATCATTTAAAGCCAATATGAGCACCTAAGTTATCCAATTTCATGATCAAGTTCAAAATTAATTTAGAAGGGAGTTATCACAGGACCTGACTATCTAGGAATCACTCAAGCACTACCACCATTATTGTAGAAAGCTTATTAACATAGCTAAGTCTGGTGCTGTTGGTATGTCCCAAGATGTTTAATTGTTGTACTTGCCTGGCTGCTCCAGAGTTATGCAAAACACTTCACACCACAGTTTACTATTACAATACATCTTGCCTAGTTCGTATCTGCCAATTACAATTACCTTAGCCATCACTTAGCTAGGGTAAGTCATAATATGACTACATGTAAATATTTCTAGCAGCTAACAATACTGAAGTGGCTCACATGTTTTTAATATAATATATATATATTCTGCCTTGTTCCTTCAAAATCCATTTTGTATTGAAGCACTACCCTGGAAAAACTTCAGAGATATTTGTGACATGGCCACTACTGCTGCAGAGAACACTGAAGTATTTTCACATTATTGTAGGACTGAAAATATCAGGTCAAATTCTACCGGAAGTGCTGTCCAGACCAGAAGGAACACATCCGATTGATTTTCTTACTACACCTTTCCTCTAAGGACCCTGCCAAGTGCCAATGCAAACTGAAGACACTCAAATGAAAAAAAATTGTACAGTAACATCACAACTAGATTTTTTTTTTTTTAGCTAGAAACATATGTTATAGGACATGCCACATCTTGCATCTCATTTTATAAATATAACAAATATCAAAAATACAAAAGTTATGTTTTACTCCAGTAATTGATTAAATTCTCAACACTGAATACATAATACAGTTCCCTCAGCAAGCTTTCAGTATGTATGAAAGCCTCATGGTTAACCAGGCACTTAAACTTCATGGGTTAAGTTACCTTTGTTTCTTTTCCATTTCAAAAAGAATATAAAACTATACAAAGTTAAGGTTTTCTGCTTTATTGAGCAAACCACCTCACAGGTTACTATGTTCATGTTCAAAGAATCACAGAACTGTTGCCATTGGAAAAAACCTCAAATCACATCCCAACACCAACCCAAAAAAATCCCACAGCACCTCACCATCCTACTAGAATGTGTCCAGAAGTGCCTTACCTACACATTTTTCAAATACCTCCAGTGACGGTGACTCCACCACCTCCCTGAGAAGGCCGTTCCATTGCCTGACTACTCTTTCAGAGAAGAAATTCTTCCTAGTATCTCATCTAAATCTCCCCTGGTGCAACTTCAGGCCATTTCTTCTAGTCCTGTCATTACTTACTAGGGAGAAGAGGCTGCACACACCTCACTACAACTGCCTTTCAGGGAGCTGTAAGAGTAATGTCTCCCTTCATCTCCTCCTCCAATCCAAGCAATCCAAATTCCCTCAGTCTCTCTTCCTAAGACCTGTTCTCCAGACCCTTCACCAGCTTTCATTGCCCTTCTCTGAACCCGCTCCAGCACCTCAACAACTTTCTTGGAGTGAGTGGCCCAGAACTAAATACACCACTCAAGCTGCAGCCTCACCAGTGCCAAGTACAGGGGCACAATCATTTCTTCAGCCTGCTGACCATGCTATTTCTGATACAGGCCATGTTGTTGGCATTCCTGAGCACACTGCTGGCTCATGTTTAGCCAGCTGCCAACGAACACCCCCAGGTCCTTTTCTGCCAGGCAGCTTTCCATCTGCTCTTCCTCAAGCCTGTAGCATTGCAGGGGGTTGTTGTGACCCAAGGACAGGACCCAGCACTTGGCCTTGTTAAACCTCATACAACTGACCTCAGCCCATCAATTCATCCTGTCCAGATACCTCTGCAGAGCCTTCCTACCCTTGAGCTGATTAACACTTCCACTCAATTTGGTATCATCTGAAACTGCCCAAAAGCTCTCCATCCCCTCATCTAGATTATTGATAAATATATTGAACAAGATGGGCCCCAAAACTGAGCCCTGAGGGACAACTGGTGATGAGCTAGAACTGGATTTAACTCTGTTCACCAAAAATCTCTGGGCTTGGCCATCCATCCAGTTTTTAACCCAGCAAAGAGTCCACCTGTGAGTGGCATGAGAAACCAGCTTCTCCAGCAGAATGCTGTTGGAGATGGTGTCAAAGGCTTTACTGAAGTCCAGGTACATAGCGTCCACAGCCTTTCCCTTGTCCACTAAGTGGGTCACCTGGTCATAGAACAAGATCAGGTTGGTCAAGCAGAACCTGACTTTCCCAAACCCACGCTGACTGTGTCTGATCCCATCTGTCCCACACTTGCCATGTGAGCTCATCCAAGATGAGCTTCTCCATAATTTTTCTGGGTACCGAAGTCAGGCTGACAGGCCTGTAGTTCCCCAGATCCTCCTTCCAGCCCTTCTTGTAGGCAGGCATCACAGTGGCAAGCCTCCAGTCATCTGGGACCCCCCTTGTTAGCCAAGACTGTTGATAAAGATGGAGAGAGGCTTGGTGAGCTCTCTGCCATCTCCCTCAATGCTCTAGAGTGGATCCCATCCAGCCCCACGAACTTGAGTGTCCAGGTGCTGTAGCAGGACATGAACTGCCTCCTCCTGGATTATGGGGAGGTTGTTCTGCTCTGTACTATCTTCCAGCTCAGGAAGATGAATACTCTAGGGGTATCTGGTATGTTTCAGAAAGACAGAGGGAAAAGCATTAAGCATCTTAACCTTCTTGTCCTTGGTTGTAAGGTTCCCCCACTGCCCTCCAGCATCCAATAAAGGACTGAGAACCTCCCTGGCTCTCTTTTTATGGTTAATGTGCTTGTAAATATTTTGTTGTTCCTTATCACATTGGCTAGATTAAGCTCCAGCTGGGCTTTTGCCTCTCTCATTTTTTCCTCTGCATGACCTAAGGAGATCCCTGTACTCATCCCGAGATGCTTGCCCCTCCTTCCAAAGGAGATAAACTCTCCTTCCCCCCCCCCTCCCCCCCCCAAACCCCAGAGATTTTTTACTACATTCAAGAGACATAATCAAAATTAGGAATATTTTTAGCCATTGCCAGAACATCTCATGAGTCTTACCTAGGGGCCCTTTTTGGTTATCTCATTGTGTGCAATTTGCTCATCAGGAGGTGTTAAAACATGGAACTCTACTATTCTATTTGAAAAACTGCATATAAATTTGCACTTCAAGTGTCCAATCTATCAACGTCAATCTTTAATTCAAGGATCTGTCACTGGTTATTCACACAACTGAAGTTCTGAACAGACAGGGAAAGGTGTGAGAAAGAAGTATTAAATGTTTGCAGTTATACTGCCTCTTACTAGGCATGTTTCAACTTATCAGTTGCACTGCTTAGACTTTACTACTATGGAAAAAACCTACCAAATCCCATATTCAAGCTTCATCCACCTACTTGAGATAGTATCAGAGGAATATTAACAAGGAATCTCAGAAGTGGTTTACAATAAGCTTTCAGTAAAGCAACTCCTGAACTTCATATGCTTGCTGATAGCATGCTTGGATCCTCAGAACACCTTTCTCTGATTAAATAGCATTCTCCTCAGGTAACCCAGAAACCATACAAGTAGTGATATTTTTAGGTCAGGTTTATGTACATTTTCTTCTGCTCTGAAGGACTTAATTACTCCATTTTCTGGAGTAGATATAAACTCAAATATGAGATACTACATTTACATGAAGTGAAAGAAGCAGTCTATAGTTTGTCTGTTCTACAGCATGTGTTCTCCTGTTCTTCACTAAAGCTGTTCTTTCCAGAAGACAGAACAATTGACAAGCTTGATTCAATAATAATGCAGCCAGGACTTGGCTAAAAACCTCCAGCCACACATCAGTGAAGAGATTCCATGCATCCAGCAGTCTTCAGTCATAAAATTCACTAACCCCTTTAACCATAGAACTGTGGTGGGAAGCACACTGAAACACTTACCTACTCCTCGATCAGCCACTGTTGGATTGTCTATCCACCTTTGAGCTTGCTCAATCTTGCCCTCCAGATGGACAGCTGCTTTAACTGGCCTCGTATTCGCTACAGCCCTGTTTGTTTTGGACTGTAAATTCTGAAGTGATGTAGCTATTTGTTTAGCCAAAGCACGGGCCTCAGGAGAGTCACCTTTCCCACTATGGATTAAAAAACCCAGAAGTATAGTCATATAAAGATCATTTACAGCTAATATTTGATTTCCCATACTCATGGCTGTCACAAACAACTGCAATAATGCCACACTAGATGTCAAGCACTCAAGCAGCAAAAGACCTCCAGCTATAGAAAAACTCAAAGATGTGGGATACTAAGACCTGCAGCAGCTAAATCTCAAGAATGACTTGAATTAAAGCATCTAATTAGTGAAGAAAGAAAAATATTTATCTCCAGATTGCAACTGGCCATAGATGGAGATTACAGTTTATACAGTAACTGTTTTGCCATTTCCATTCTCAAGCATCCCCTTTGCAAAACTGATACTGAATATAATTTCTGAAAGTCTTCTCCTTTATACAGTTTGCAGTTAGAGCTTAGAACACAGATACTGGTTGAAGTGGTAGATATTTCACCTCACCCTTTAGCAAACTGCTTTGCAAAAAAACCCCAAAAAACAGTGATGACATTTGTCTGTATAAACAAACTTAAATTTCACATTATCTTGTTCCTTTGAAGGACTTTGACAGTAAGTGGAAGCTCACTTTAGGCTCTGGTTTGCCTGTCAAACATTCCATGGGCAGTAGGAAAAATATTTTCCAGTTAATACTACTCTAGTTACTTTTTTGAGACATGTAGTGCAAGTTGAGCTTTGGGAGAGAAATCACTAGGTTGGAGCATTAAAAAGGACACCATATTTTATCAATCATATTTTTTAAAGGATTTTAAAGTTAGTTTTTTCCTCACAAGGAATGGAACTACTCTTCATATTCCATTTTTACTAACTGCAAGCCAGAAACTCAGTATAAACTCAAATACAACTCATCCATTCCCAGTTTTTGATTCAAAATATATTCCAATTAATCATTAATATTCTCATTTTTTTTCAGGACTTTGAACTGCATATGAAAGTCCTTGAAATAAATTCATGGTGGTAACACTAATACTTACTGTCGTCGCAAATCTGACAGCTTGGCTGTCAAAGCAGATATTTCCCCCAAGGAACGAAGGATATCATCTCTCTCTTTAGGCTCCTCACACAATTCCGCAACTTTCCTTGCTTCAGCCATAATTCCCCGAATGTGTTCTTCTCCTTCACTGCCCCCATTGGGATCTGCAAGCCAATTCTTAATACACAAAAGTTGTTTACAAGCCAATATAAACAGTATTATTTCTATAGAGACTTTTAAACAGAAATAAATACCAATACAGCTTTCAAACCTTTAATAAAAGATACTTTTCAAGAGAAATTTTTAGAACTTCATGGTTTCCAATTAATAAATATTGTCTGGCATATTTTGTTTTGAAAAAGATGTGAGATTAGATGAATTAGAATTAGAAGTTACCCAAAGATTTTACAGTCTCTCCCTAATATTTTTTGTAATGACAATTTAACTCATGGCTTTAAACACTCATTATCTGGCTCAAAAAATTAAAAAGATACTCTTGTACACAGTGTGGCACTCTCTACAGAAAAATGTCTCATTATTATTTCATTCATTATATATAAGCTATATTTGTATATATAATTATATATACATACACACATTTAGATTATCAACCTCTATTTTGGTGATCAACATCACGATCTAACAGGCTGACTATTGAGGGACATGTAAGAATTACAAAAATCAAGGATGAACTACAGGAAAAAGTAGTTTAACTTTTTTTTTTTTGCTTTTGTAATGAGTATAAAGTTCTAAATCCAGAAATCCACTCCCAAAGGGAAAGCCCAAGGAAGAGGCTCTGGGTTTACCCACAGGTAAGTCTGCAGTCTGAAACTCCTCTACTCTTTTCATTAATGACATTAGTTTATGTCCAAATTTAAGGTGTTTCCTCATTTCAATTTCATAAACTTCAAAAATTTTTGAAGTGTTAAAAAATATTTTAAAAGTGTCTTAAGTTATAGCAAAATTCAGAGTATCCTGCAAAATAGCAAATGTAAGATTTTTTTTTGTTGTTGTAAAGTCAAGTATCCCAGAATGGTTTGGGTTGGAAGGGACCCTTCAAGGTCATCTTGTCCAACCCCCCTGCAGGGATCAGGGACATCTGCAACCAAAGCAGGTTGCTCGGAGCACCAACCAACATCACCTGGAATAGTTCCAGGGTTGGGCCATCTACCACCTTGCTGGGCAACCTGGGCCAGGGTCTCACAACCCTCAGGGTAAAAAACACCTTCCTTCTCTCTAGTCTAAATCTCCTTCTTGTTGTTTAAAAGCATCATCCCTTGTCACACAACAGGCCCTGCTAAAAAGTCTGTTCCCATCTTTCTGATAGGCCCCTGTAAGTACTCAAAGGCCACAGTAAGGTCTGCTTAGACCATGTCACTAAGCATCACATCCAATCTTTCCTTAAAACACTTCCAGGGATGGCATCTCCACCACCTCCCTAGGCAGTCCAAAGTCCCCTGGATGTGCTTCCTAAAAAGTAACTGTGTTGTGTTTGGGAACAGCTGTAGTAAGTCAGTGTAGCAGACTCAGTGGTAATATAATCATGTTCTGAAGTATTTACTAAATCATTAGTGGTACCTGAGCAGCATCAATCTTCTTAGCAATTGCCTGCTTAGAGTTTGTCATGGCTTCCAATTTGCGAGCTGCATTCTCTACTTTTGCAGTGAGTAAATCCAGACCTTGTGATACCTGTTGTGCTTTCTGCATAGCCATGGGTGTAGCACCCTGTCCTCTGCTCAAGACAAAAAGAGCATCAGATTCAGATCAGGGTTGAACAAAGCTCAGGATTGAACAAAGCTCTTTTTTAATGGAGAGGCCACAAGAAGTCTTATGAGCATCCCAACAACTATTGCAAGAAATAATTTAATCAGACATTCCCCCACCGAGCGGGAACACCACAGCAAGAATTGTTTAAACCTCAGAACATATTTTCCTTTTTGACTTTTAGCATCCTCAGAAGAATGTGCTTTTCAAGTGTCACAATGTAAGGCTATCTGAGGATACAGCCAGGGCAACATCTGTTATCTCCTCATTTATAGATTGCTGCAAATCAGTCAGAACCTAGAGAAGGTATGTCTCACCTTACCTAAGTGAGGCCAGCAAGGCTGCAAGTGTCAATAAGATGCTTTAAATGACTCAATCATGTTGAGAAAATAGATTAAAGGTTATTTGCTACTGGTAAGACTTCTTAAAATAGTGAAAAGGATGCTAGCAATACAAATTTACAGGACCATAGAAAATCTCCAGCACTTACTTTTTGTTCAAATATTGAGGAGTTAAAAGCTGAGTAGAAAGATTAATTCAAGCGCAGATGGCAGCTGCAAGTTCAGCAAAACTGTTTTAAATACAGCTGGAAACAGTCCATTAAAATAGATTTACCTAGCTCGGAGGTCAGCCAGTTGATCAGTCATCTGGCCCAGTGTTTTGCATGTTCCCAGAATCTCTCTGCGTTCTTTGCCTGCACATAGTTCTCCTGCTTTTCCAGCTTCATCGAGGATCTGCCTTATTGCTTGCTCACCAGCATCCCCTAAGATCAGTTAGTGAAACAAATCAGATATTTCCTGACAAGTCAACTGCTTGTCTTGTGTCCCACCACATTAAATGCATTAAGTTCAGCCTTGAAAATACAAAACTTATTTCATCAAAAACTGAGATACACACCAAATGTGACAACTATAGTGGGACAATATTTCTGAAAGGATACTGCAGAACCTCAATGTGCATCATATGCCATGTATTTCAAGTCATTTAGTCATTGTTATTGTACTTAAATTTCTGTAAAGACTCCATTTATAGAATTTGTAATTCAGGCCAAGAAAGAAAAAAGCAACATGGTACAATTCATGCGGCCTTAACTTCAGACAGTTTTATGTCTAACAGTTGGCTAAAGAAGATGCAAAAAACATGCCTTTTAATTTCAACATACCCTGACACCTTAAGTAACACACTCAGTAAAATCTGATTTGCAGTAAGGCCTACAATTACCTTCACATTTGTCCATGGCTACTGATTGTTTAGTAGTTTATTTCATTAATTGCCAGTGTGAATGACAGAAGCTTGGAAAATAATTTTGAAGTTTCTGGAATTGAGTGGGGCAATGCGAAGGAGGTCAGAAGCAGTATAAGCAGCAGCTCCACAGATAACAATTCACTTCAACTTTTACATCTGTATTATTTTGGCTTCAAATTCAGAGGAAGTCTTTCAGATAAGGCCTTACAAAGTCCAAATGGAACTGGCCTCTATCCAGTTTTGGGGTTTTTTTCCACTATAAAGATGTGTACACAGACAACGCCTTTATATAAATAAAGGTACTGTAATTACAGTACTTATGGCAGACATTGATGTTAGAAGTTTGATTTTAAGACTGAAAGAGAAATGATAAAGAGATTCTGTTCGGGAAATCTGAAGCTATACAAACCTGAAAATACAGAAGGAGGTATTTTAAGTATTAGCAATCACCCTAGTTATATACTGGTCAATGCCATTTGTGGATTTTTGTTTTCACTAGTGGAATGCAGAGAAAAATCATGTGTTACACAGGATATATTACAAAGACAACTGAAAAGAAAGCTTTCTAGGTCATTACACACAACTTTTTCAAACTCCAGTATCTAAAGAAAGGAATAAATATAGGTTCCTTCAGGATGATCTACTCTATATGTGTTATTAATGCTTAAAGGCAATTTCATTGTAAACAGAATTATTCAGACCTCTAAAAAATTTTAATAGTTTGTGGTATTATTTTTAACTATTACCTGGAGGTGCATTTGGATCTCTCAGCCAACCTTTTGCCTGATTCATCTTTGAATCTATTAAGGCTAAAGCTCTTTTCATGGCTTCAGTGTCCTTTACAAAAAGAGAAACAACCAAAATGATTCTCATAAAGTAGTCACAGCCAAAGCATACAGAAGCTTTATAAAGCAGAGCCTACTTACAGAAACACATCCACATAAGCAGCTCTAAACCCCTTTTCCAACCAGGAGGTCATAATTTCTTTCCAATTAAGACAGACATTTTCATTTCACTCTTAATGCAGAAAATATACATGCAGTTTTAGTGATTTTTCTATTCCTTTATTTACTAGTGTTTTTTAATTCCTAAACTCAGAGTTTTAATAAGCACACATCTTGGAGCTAATTTCATTTTTTCCTTAATGTACATTAGGGGACATAGAAGAGTTGTAACCATGAAAGTAGAGTTAACTTTTCCAAAATGGAAGTTGGCCAGTGCATTTTACTACTTCAGTGTACGAGGCTGCACATCTGTATTTTTTACCTGCTTTGCTGCTTAAAGTCAAACAGCTGCTGTTTACAGAAAAACAGACTGCCAGGTAATCCCTGGAATTCTCAAATATGGAGTGTAATGTCTTAGGAAACAGACACATGTATTCACATGAGGTTGTTTTAAATTCAGAACTCCTCTGCAAGGAGCATCAGAGAAGCTGTTTGACTATTCGGCTGTTATTATCCAACAACTCTTCAGCTATAGGAGGTGAAACCATTCAGTTCTCATTTATTTGCATATTCTGTTAATTGTTCATGTGTCACCTCTCCACTAGAGGCCAGAAGTTTTCCATCTTACACAAATGGAAAGATAGTAAAGATAGTAACCAGTACCTTAAGTAGAAGCTTGAGGAAGAGCCAAAATAGGGGTTTTTTTACCTCACAAGTTATGGAAATCATTTTAAATGCATCTAACATCCCATGATTAGTACACAGATGATGAAGAGCAGCCTGTCACTTGCATTAACTAATTTGGACTGTCCATATCTCACAAACTCTCCGAGGAGTCTACTAACATCAACAATCAGTATCTGGTACAGCATGTGATATCCTGACAAAAACTAAAGAACTGACACATTTTTGAGTTGTTCATTCTGCATGCTTTGTTTCAAAGATACACCACCACAAACATTTTGGCATTTTTATTCAGGCATGTTGGTCTATCAGCTATTCATAAGGTGCTATAATACAATTCAGCAATCAACTTTCCACAAGGTCATGCGACACAGCTAGATATTAGGCTAGATATTAAGGGTTCTTGAATCAGCATCAGAGAAAGCACCAAAAGCAGAGTAATTTTCATCTGGATGATTGGTTTTCAGGTCTAGAAACTGGGTTTCAGAGTTTAGGTTAAGACTTCAGAAGGATAGGATATGCAACTAGCGCTGGGCACATTCTTTTAAAAGAAGTTACCTTCTCTGTATCTTAGTAATTGTGCATTTAACATATGGTAAAAGAGAAGCAAATTATCACTTAAGTATTCACATGTATATAAGAAAACCTTACTAGCTACCAGGGTAGATGTTACAGTTTACTGCTGGTTTAAGTGGGCTGAAGCTACTTCAGTTTGGAAAGAATGGTCTAACTGCAGGCCTGTCTATTCAAAAGTCATGTGAAACAGAGAATTAACTTAATTTAGAAAGGCAACAAATGTTGCCTAGTGTGTGATGAGAGGACAGGCGTGGAATAGCTAAGAAAATGACTGTTGGGAAAATGGTCTTTGCCCCTCCCTTTTTACTATCACAGCCTTTTGTAGTGTCTCAGCTGCCTGTAAGAGTTGCGGTTCCAGCAAAATTATGCAGAAAACTTAATCTCAAGTCTTATATCAGGGGACAAAAAACAAGGGTATTTTAGTTTTTACACATGATTTTGTAATTGCTAGCACTACTCAAGCAGTAATAGGATCCATCTGTCCTATTATACAAAGGCTATATAACTAGATTGCCCTGTAGTATAAATCTTGAGTGCAGAGCCACATGGAATAGCATGTTTGCAAAATATTGTCCAGATTTTCTATTAAAAAAAAGTGGTGAAATCCTAGTGTAGCAGTCAAAGTGTTCCAGGAAAACTGCTCTTTAAGCACAGATTTCCCATCTTCACAGCTCTAACTGCCGTGGCAAGGAATCCCACTCAGCATTAGCCTGATAAGGAGTTTTCATTGCAATGAGACCAGTAATTTTTAAATAGAAAAAAAGAAAACACATCCTTAACTAGGTTTCTTGGTACTGCTCTTTTGTTTCTGCCGCGCCTGTGTCTAGTGTCACATACCTGACAAGCAACAAAGATGCGGCAATCCTGGATAGTCTGGGCTTAGCCACCAATTCAGGCTATTAAGCAGGCAGATAAAAATAGAAATACTCAGTTTAAATAAAAAGCAACTTGCTCAAGGTCTTGCTGCTTGGAAGTGTCTTGACATTCCCAATTTCTGGATCTGTTTAAATGCCTTGTTGCTTCCTAAATAGTTAAATAAGTTTAAAATTTTACTCTTTGGGATTTGCCAGCAGAGTATCAGTTGCAAGCCAGAAAAGAAAAAAATCTTACAACTACCCTGCAAAGAAATTTCATATGGAGTAGTTTTATCAGGAAAAAAAAAGATTATTTCGCTCCTCTCCTCACAATTCCCCCTTTGGCAAAAGGAATTTCATTAACAAAAGCACTGCTATTACCTTTTCTGAAGGGAGAACTTAAGTTTATTAGGTCAAGCAACTAGAGCAACATCATCTTAAGGAAAAAAAAGCAAGTTGGCTTTTTGCAAATCAGTTCCTAAAGCAAATGAGTATTTATTCCAGATACCTGTTTGCATCACTTCTGCCACTACCAAGAATTTTGAGATTACTCATGGACTAGGTAGTATTGGCACTGTTTTGGAAATGAGCAAAATAAACCCTGCACAATCCCTTCTTGAATATAAAACACAACCTCTGACTCAAATTGGTCTGGTCTAGTTATATCTGCATTTCATTACCAAAGAAGGCAGTGTTGAAGGAAATAGGGAAAACTATTTTTTTGGCAGAACAGATAGCTTAGTCACCATCCAAGGTTCAATCCTGTAGGATACTGGATGCTTCTCAGCTTCCTACAACTTAATTCCTTCCATTTCCATGGAAATGGAAAAATGTTTCAATTGAGTATTACTTCAAATTTGCTTAAAAATAAGCACTAAGACTACAAGAGAAAGCTAAATTCCTCTGTAAAAATAAGTTCAAGGAAAAAGGTACAAAGTTATTAATGGAAAATATAAATACTGATTTATCTTTTTTCCCCAAGATTGTCATAAAAATCAGTATTTGATCAGTATTTTAATTCTAAATCAATATATTTTTAAAAACACAACGTTGGTGCAAGCACAGATCCAGTAACAGTAACACACACTTCAGAGTCTAGAAAGACCAACAAAGAGTTGACAAATAAGCCAACAACACTGGCTCCATACACCTGCTCATCCTCCCCTGGTTCTAGGTAGATTGTGATACTTCTATGTATAAATAACTCAAGGTGGAATAATAAAATGAACTCCAACATCAACAATAGCATGTGCTACAGCAGTAACAATTCAAGGCTGTGCATTCCCAAACCTATCTTTCTTTGCTCCACAAAGCAAGGGGAAACACTTTTTCCTTGACTGCCAGGCACAAAATGCACACAGCAGTAATCTCAAGTAGAGCTCATTTGTCTTCCCCTCATAAAAATACTAAGTCAACGATTAGATATTTATGCAAATACAGGAAAGGTCTATAATGTATGGCTGTGAGTAAACTAGTTCCTGTTTCATCCCACTGCTTTTTTAAACTCAAATTCTTTCATGACTGGTTCACATCCAGTGCTACATTTCCAACTCGTCGGTGCACATTAATTCGAAAACAAAATACAATTAAGAAGTTCTTAAGTCAGGACAGGATGATACTTTGATTTTACTAGTTCACAAAACATATTTATGATTTACACATAGTGACCAGGACTTTCCAGTTGTAAATACTGATAATACACTCTTTTCTTAATAAAAACCCTTTGTTAATCTGCCTTGCTAGCAAAAGGAGTAAGAATTTCCCAAGTCTAGATTGCTAACTTTTTGCTACAGTCTTTTTTTTACCACAAAGGTTTCCAGATTTGTTGTGTACAGTAAAACTGTATTTCATAAAATACAGGAATACTTAAATCCAAAAATAAAACTGAATTAAAAAAATTACAAAGCTGAAGTTTTAGCTCTAGTCTGAACAATATGAACCATCCAAACTGAAAGAAGGATGTGAAATACTATGGAATGGACAAAATTCCTGATTTAAAAGCTTTCTGGGCATGTGGAAAGCTTGTTCCTGCATGACTGGAGCCTTTATTTGTAGCTACAGAGACTAGTAACAAGTTCACACAAAAGCATTCAACAAGAATGTGCTCTAAAATCTTGGGCTAACTCTAATCACTCAAATGGTCTTAATGCAGTTCAGCTTGCAATTACCATTCTCTTAGTGACAGCCAATGCTAAACACACCTAGATAGAGCTTACAAGATCCTTTTAAAACTTCCATGTGTATATACATAAGTATGGTGTCTCGGCACACAAATCAAAAGTCGCACAGCACACATCACAAAAATCCCACATACATGCTTTTTTGGTTTTAGTACAAGGTAGAGGTGTAGGGTGTGGAAGAAAGCTTACCTTCTACAGGTGAGAAAAGGGTAAGGAAGAGGAGAACAAAAACAAAGATGCATAAAGTAGTCAAAAATAAGGAAGTGATTGTGACAAAGTAACTCAAAAGACAAACTATGGGTCAAGTGCCAAACAATATAGGCCAGTGATTTTAATGCCTACATTACATCAATGTTAGATTTTCTGCAAGATTTCATTTGTTAATAAGTTTGTCTTCAGGCCTCAATATGTTATTTAACTATATTTACAGTTACTTGTTGCTCACAGTATTAACACTGAAAAAAACATCCCTTAAACAATTTACTTCAAGATACTAGAAAAACAAATGGCAGGAATTTCAGTTACACAGCTACATTATTTGTAAGTCCACAACAACACTTAAATTCTGTCTGTTGGACCTGCTTTATGGTCTGTTAGAGACTTCAGTATCTCCAGTGAGCATCACTTAAGAGAACCAGTTAGCTCCAGTTAAGTGGTTGCAGTCACAGCTTAACACTGGAGTTGTAAGGAACCAGTACCAATACTGTCCATACGCCAGCTTCAGACATCGTACTTGTCCAGAAAGGCTATTTAGTTTAACATACACTTCTTTAAGACAAAGCAAACACTTGCCCCATTCTTAGCCTGGACCTGGGAGTAAATGTCAAGGCTAAGAAGAGGGAAAGGTGTTCAGGGAGGGATCCAAAAAAAAAAAATCAACTAAAATTTCTCAGCTCCAGGCCTTTTAGATCAGGAATGACAGCAGACTCTTCTAATAGCACATAAGAAAAAAATCTCTCATGTAATCTTAGAAAGCCTAGCTAGAAGACTAGTTTAGTGTATAGAATAACTTGTATTATATTTGACAAAGGAAACTACGTATAATGTAGGGTAGCTATGTACATTTTCAAAAGCCATTCTCCAAGAGGAATATGCTATGTTGTAGGATTGCAGTCATGCCAAAACTAAAATGTGAACAAATCTAGAGTCTTCTGCTTGACTACCTGGGTGCAGTAAAATACTGAGCCCCCTTTAAATGCCACACTCCTTTACCTTAGCTTATTGAGAAAAAGGTAATTTTAAAAGATACTTAAGTACAATCATCTCGTAAGGTGTTCTTTGAACGTAGAGATTATACAGTGTGATTACATATTGTTACGAGATAAAGATTATACAAACATAGGTGTGAAACATACCTTGCTCGCCCAGGCATCTTCATCCCAGGAAGTGAGTTGTAATACTCTGATTATTTCATTTATCTCAGCACTCATTTTCTCTACTGTGAAATTGCGATTTTTCAAGGCCTCTTCTATTCCCTGGCTTTTAGAATTTTTTGTGGTTACAAAGATCTTCATGGCTGTGAAAGTAACATATGTCAGAAAAAGGTATGTGCAAGATATGATCAGTGCTCAATATGACCTCTTACTGCATTTATACCGATGTAAATTTTCTTTTGTATTGGTCATTTTATCCCAAAAAGGCTGTGGCTTTAATGCAAGAAGCAGAATTATTTGCAATGAATACAGAAGCAATGCCAAGGCTGCTATTTTTAACAAACATAAGGTATTTTAACTCCAATTCAAAAGAGACATCAATTCAGAGTGATATTGAAAATTAACATTGGTAATACCTGAAATAAGTACTGGCAATAGCTCCTTCACGGTATTCATAGAGTTTACCAGCATAACCCTATGCTCCTGGTGAGTTAATTCCTGCTGTCTCTCATCAATCATTTTGGCCATCTTTGTCATTCCTAAGGATTGAAGTAATTGAATATAGTCATAAAAATGAAATGTAATATTAAGTCTAATTTGCAACAGTTGAGCTTCCTAATTAAGAACAAAGTGTAATGAGTTATGACAACTATATTGAAGTTTAAAGCTTAATTCTTCTATTAGCTTGAAGCACATTCCAAATGCTTCAGAGAATGCACTGCTTAAAAATCTAGCCACTACACAAAGTAGAACGGCCTCCTCAAAACTCTTCAGCAATGAAGTGGGAAAATATCTGAAATCCCTACTTTAGGATATGAAGTCACTTCATGAACTCTGGAAGCTAATTTACAAGTTTTCTTTTTTCCCCTTTTCTGTTAAGATTTGATCAAAGCCTTAGCGTAGATGACAAAAAGTAAACATCAGGAGTTTGTTTCCCTGCCCTGTGGTTCTACAAGAGTGCAATAACTGCATGTATTTATATTTCACTTCTGCTAGGAATATTTCAGGGCTCTAGCAGTATGGGGAAAAAAATTTCTACAATAAATCTATTCTCAAATAGCTAAGACTTATGAGATTTACCACACAACATATGGAAGCTTCAAACAGCTTCATGAAAATTTAAGCTGATATAAATAGAGGATGTTGTGGTCTCTCTGCCCCCTAAAAGTGGACAAAATTGGAAGAAAACTGTACATTCTTTAGCTGAATTACTTCTCTGCTAGTTAACATCTTGAGCATCTTTATATAACAAAAAGGTTAAATGAGCTTTAATGACAACAGTAAAAAGTAGTAGAATCCCCACTGACAGGATAGAGAGTTAAATTGCGCAGAACCACCTTTCAACTGATAAAAAAATTAAGTAATCATGTTCTCCTCTATTTCAAACATAAAACCTATAAGCACTTTTTTGATTTTAAGTGTACATGCTCATATTCCTGTTTAATTATATAGTGCTCACATTAATAGTTTGTCAGATGCATATGGATACAGCTGAAGGGATCAAGAACCACAGGCATAAAAATATTTTAGGCATGGGCTCTAAATGTTGAGCAGCATTTGGCTCTGGCAAAGACAATGCTTTTAGAGCATGCCAGAAGCACAAGATTAGCTGTTTAGTAGGAACAGCCTAGAATTAGAATCATTTATGTTGGAAAAAGACCTTTAAGATCGTTGAGTCCAATCATTAATCCAGCACAGTCAAGTCCAGGACTTGGGGGTTATTTGCAATAAAGGTGCAAGCCTACATCTCTAACTTATCAAGAAACTTGCCCAACACTTATTACCACTATCATTCACAGACATAATTTGCTGTTGCCAGTGTGGTTCAGTAAGAAATCCTAAATGATTGCGACCAAGCCAAAAAGTAAACTTTGGGGAGACTTCCATTTTGAAGACATGGAAGACAATGACCACAAAGAAACTGAAATTGTATATACCAAGAACAAATTTCACTTAGAGAAGATCACCCATTTTACTTTCTTTCCCTGACTGAAACAAGGTAAAATGTATTTAGTTGAAGGTAACTCCTCATGGGACATGAAGTTTAGAGAACATTATATGCATATCTTCATATGGAACAAAGTTTTTTAGATGTAGAAACAGGGTAAAATATACTCATGTTAAATAAAACCAGGATAATCTAGAAACTTACTCCCTAGCATGAGCACTGGTCATTTAGTTTGAGCTAGTTCTTCTTACACTACATAATATATAAATTCTTACCTATATGTATGTAGACTACTAACTAGATTCCTACTCTGTTTATATAAGCATTCTTTAGTTCAGTGCAACTTTTAATTCCAACATCTTACATTACTACCAGAACATCTAAGATTTTATAGGATGCTGTTGTTAAATACCTAAAGTACTTTATGCTTGCTGAAACTAAAGCATTTGTAGTAGTACTTGACAGAGATTAAAGGTAGGTTTCCTCTATAGAAACCCAATGCTTCACTTACAAATCACTTACTTCCACCAGTGAAAGTGGGAGATAACAGTGAATTAACAAGCAGGAATATACAAAAAATGAGTAAGATTGTCTAACAGCTGGGGCTTTTGTATTATACTGCAAACAGCTATTTCTGCTGCCTCATTAAGATACTAATATAGGACATGTAGCTTATACTACTCTAAGGAGTTCCTGCTAGGCCTAACCATCTCAGTTGGTACAGACAATTTATCAGCTTAATGGATTTTAGAGCTGCAAGGGCTTCATTACACAGCTTTCTTTTTTTTTTACTCTTACTAATGTATGCTTACTTCCCTCATATAATATAGTAAAGGAAAAGTAGAGTACACATCATCTGCTTAGTACATATAATTTACCAACATTTTGACTTCCGCATTCTTGAGAGCATGTGAATCAGAAAATAAGTCATTCACCCTCTAGTATAAAACTCTTTCTAACAAATGCTTTCAAAGAACTGCTTTATCATTGTGCAAACACTCAAAACTTGACTGAGAGGGTGCTGGGGGAGGGAATATATTTATTATAGGCTATAGCAAATCAAACCTGGCCCTAGATTCTTTGTGTATGTCACCAAATCCTCCATAGTCTCTACTACTTCCGCCACAGTCAGATATTCCAATATTCCTTTGCAGACTCTGATGATTTTACGGACCTAAAACAGGAAAAGTCCATCACTTATCAGGTGAAGCTAAGTTACACTTGAATTCGAAATGCAAGCCAATTAGTAGAATAGTACAGGTATAGCATTTGCTAACATGACATATGGGCTATCACAGAGGTCTGGGATACTGATTAAGTTACCCACAACACCATTACTCAAGAGTGCTGTATTGACAAAGACAGTATTTAATCAGCATTCCACTACTCAGGAATGCAAAAAATCCTACTTCCAGTGCTTCATTGTGATATCCTTTATTTATCATATGATGAGATGTTACAAAATGCATTTTAAGTATGCTGGCATGATTGGGTTTTTTTATTACAATTTCATCAATAAAAAAAGTATTTAACTTAAATCACAAAGCAAAATGACATAGAAAGCAGCCTCAAAGCTTTCAGAGGAAATATTTTTCACCATACAGCATTACATATGGATAAAGTATTATCCAGCATTCCAGTGGGAAAGATAGATCAAATATCTTAAGCTTTCCAGAGAAATCTGCAGAGACTGTTCTTTATTTACCTCTGGACATCTGCCTGAGCTTTACATTTCAGTTCGTACCTGGTTCCAAAACAGAGGTTTCTATCTCTGTTCTTTACCTTCCTGAACCACATTTTTGACAATACCAAATACAATTCTCATTGAGGATTCAGTTAATTAACATATTATTTGTATCAACCAGATACAGTGTTCAAGTCCTAGAACAGATCATAACTTCCACTAGAACTCGTTTAGCTTTGTCCCAGTGTTCGTTTATCTTGAAATATAGTAGAATACAAACATGCCAAGTTTTCCATTTGGGAAATGTTCATCATTCCAGATTAATATTTCTTTCAGTTCACCTGCAGCTGTCAGACTAGTTCAATGAGCCATTAAATCCACAAAAGTCAACTCATTTCCTAAACACTGGAAGCAGGAAGATTAAAAGCTATTAACTTGCTTGCAATTCTGTCCTATAAGACTTCATAGGACCTCTTAAAAAGACTTAAAATAATGAGTAGTCAAGTGCCACAGAAATCCCATTGCATTCTCCACATTTCAGAGGAACATGCTAACAGTACTCCAGGCTGATTAAATGAGACAAGGATGCCATGTTAGACAGAACAGCAGGAAGAGTAACAATTTCATAGATTAACAGATTGTTGCATAAGTAAAATATAGAATCAACATCAGCATTGCTAACAGTGGGTGCTTCACTTCCTCAGAGTAGCATGACACTTGCAATTTAGAAACAAACAAAGACCCACATTCTCATAAAGAGAATCATAAGAATAAGGAACATTTGTAACAGAGAAACATTTTCAAACCTTACTTTTAAAATTTCCTTACAGCCATGGCTTTTTTTTTTTCCCCATCTGAGGATGGACAAACAGCACCTCTGAGCCACTTTTTGGCTTGTGCAGCAGCCCAAATGTAGCAACTGTTCGATGCATCACAGCACATCTTCCGGCTCACCAGCCAGACAGTCCAAATTTGTACTCCCTCCCATGCCCCGAGGCCAGTAAAATTGCCACAGCTAGTGAGTCAGACAGACATGTCAGGAAGTGGCCTAGGGCTTTACAGTGAAGGAATAAAAAAACCATAAGAATCAGTAGTGGGTACAGTGAATAGAATAAAGTGTCAAGATGATGTAAGACAGGTTGATTAGATGGGGCCTTTTTGAGGAATAATCATAGGCAACACCTCAACATGAGGTCAAAGATGCTCTTAACAAAACAGAAGCCTAATTTCTTTCTTATGGAAAGGAATGCAAAATATGCTTCCAATCAAGCTAAAACTGATCAAAACAACATTAATATACTCAATTGTTCATCTCAACTAATTCAGTCAGATGAATATTTTAATCAATAATACTATTGTGCAGATATCTATGTCAGTCACATTGGGATTCCTACCTCTGCTTCATCAAATGTCAGAAGTAAGTCTGATGTTCCAGAAAGGATGCCTCTTGACCCATCAATTAGATAGTCACGAGCTGGTACTGAATAAGGATCTGCTTGCAGCATCTGGGCTGCTCGAACAAGTTTTGTGCAGGCATTCTCCACTCTGTGGAAAGTCAAACAAAGCTTGCTGATTAGCTTCTGTCTATATGATGACAGACTTGAGAAATTGCTGAATTTGTTTTTAACTTTACCACTTAAAGCACTGAAAGCAGACTGATCATTCTACACCTTTATAGTTTAAAAAGCAAGAGTACTTATTGTATATGTTCTACCATGAAAGTAACCAGCAACTGTACAACAGTTTTACAGAAGTCATGCAGTCTTCCAATGCAGGGAATGTTTGAAGTATCTTATATACAGTGTCATTAAGGAGAGGTCCCAAGGTCCCAGCATGGCAAAATACCTTTTATTCTAATGACAAGGGCAGGGGACAAAACAATTAGTCTTTTAAGTTCACAATTAAAGTAATTGCTAATAATTATCAGCCTTGGATTTGCATTGTCATTCAAGAAGTAATTGCTATTAATAAATATTAAATGATAGCTATGCATGAAGACAAAGGAACAAAAATAAAACCCTGTGCCCTGCTTGTTGAAGCTGTAATCCAGTTCTTCAGAGTGTTAACACTCAGAAATAGAATTTTTAATAACCTCAAAATTCAGTGAAAAGATATTACTCTCAAATGCAGCTTGCAATTCCAGATTTAAAAACAGAAAGAAGGTTTGGCAAGGTATTACAGTATGTAATTACAGTAACAGAGGAGGTATTACAATAAGCAAATAAGCTCTGAAATTAGGTTCCTTCAAGCCATTTAACACTACAATTTTAAATTATACAGAACTGGAACAGGGAAGAGCTGCTGATTTTGTTCTCTTGTTATAATTACTTCATGACAGCTTAGAGAAATGCAAAATTCAGACTTGACATATATTAGGTCTGCTACTCAGCTCTAGTTACAGACTACGCTGACTGACTTTCCTGCATTCTGTTTCTTGGACAGAAATGTAAGTGTGGTCTAATACATAGGCTCTAGGCATGTTAGCGCCATGTGCTCATTCAAGGTACACGAGGTTCCAACAAATACTAAACACTTTTTTCAGTAATACTGTCTCTTCACAGGGTGTCAGGGGTTGGAAGGGACCTTGAAGATCTTGGAGTCCACCCCCCCTGCCAGAGCAGGATCATCTAATCCAGCACAGGTCACACAGGAACACATCCAGGCGGGTTTTGAAAATCTCCAGAGAAGGAGACTCCACAACCTCTCTGGGCAGCCTGTTCCAGTGCTCTGTGACCCTTATAGTAAAGGAGTTCCTCCTCATGTTAAGGTGGAACCTCTTGTGCTCCAGCTTACATCCATTCCCCCTTGTCCTATCACAGGGCACAAGTGAGAAGAGGCTGTTCCTTTCCTCTTGACACTCAGCCCTCAGATATTTATAAACATTTATCAAATCCCCTCTCAGTCTTCTCTTCTCCAGACTAGAGCCCCAGGGCTCTCAGCCTTTCCTCGTAAGGCACTCGTTCCAGTCCCTTCATCATCCTTGTAGCCCTCCATTGGACTCTTATTACAACCTTTTTGTGTTTGTCACATAACCCATTTTCTATTGGCCACTTAGACACTTTATTGGAATATTACGCTGTTCTCAATTACCCCCCCGTGTTCCTTGTTAACACAAATGGCAGTATTTAATGATTACATCTAAACATAACTATTCTTGTAATAAGTGTCTTATTTCTAGTAAAGATAATTTTTTTTTTAAATGGAAGTTTTCAGCTAATAAACTCCCTAGAGTAGATCAAATGGGGCCATCTGACCTTATAAGCTGCTCTTTAGGGAGACATCTGCGCAACAGATCAGCGGTAACTCATAACTGAGTAAGAAAACACAGGAATTCAAGGCAGAGAGTGGGAATAGTCTGCTCATTACTATGCAGTGTACTTAGCTGCATTATCAAAGTCAACTGACTTCACTAAATTAGATTTCCACACTTGTTTCTCAAATTTATTCTTTTCAACTCTGCCAAGAAAGGGATGAAACAAATTACCTATTCAGCCAGCTCAGAGCTATAGACTCAAAGACTTCATTTCCTACAGTTCATTTTCATGGTCTTCTCTTTAATACTAATAATTATTTCAAGTCTGCCTTTTTCATTGGTAAAGAAATGAATTATCATAAATGTATATTACCCTATAAATCACCATAATTAACAAAAATAAAGTTTGTAAAGATTCAAAGGTGTTTCTACAGCTTTTAGAGCTGACCCTCCCGAAGGTAAACTTGCATTTTACTTGTACAGCATCTATTTTGTCTAGCTTCCTGATACATCTGAAAGACTTCATAAGTGTGCACTATGTACAAAAAAAGCAGAGTGGTGTTTAATAAACAGACACTCTCCATCCTCTGAAAAGTACAGACTAGGAAACAAAAAAATTAAAATCTGGGGGAAAAAATAATTCAACTACTTTAAAAAAAATAACAAAACTAAAACAAAAAACACTAACAGTATTCACTGAAATCATCCACTTCTATTGTGAGAATCAAACACGTTCAAAAGTTTTGAATAGGAGTTGATTGCTAGGGTGAATTTTCTAAACACCATATTATATTGCAACCTAAAAAACCCCTAGCTTTATATAAAAACATGTATATTTAATTAAAGTATGTTTACAATAAAGCTTTGTTAACATCAAAATTCTTTTTGAAGACAGGTCATATTTCCAACCATACTACTGTTGGTATTCAATCAGCTTCATTCCTGTTAGTGTGTTCCTTAAGAGATGCAAAGGAAAAAAATTAGCTTCATTATCCATTTTAGTTTTTTGGATTGACCTCTACTTTTCCCAGAGATGCCTGCCCAAAAATGACAAGACAATGCTTGAATAATTTCTAATCACTTAAGATGCAGGGAGTTTACTCACTACAGTTTAGATGACTTGTAGTTCTAGAAATAAGACAACACCTCCTCCCAGGGAAGAAAGAAAACAACCCTCATCTCTTTCATTTCCTGCATCCAAATCCTGCCCTTTAATGCTAGAAAGGTAAGACTCCCTTGGCAGCTCACTTGTATTTCTCCCTGCAACACAGACAGCAGTGACACTACACTCCATAGTGTTAACAGGGAACTGTTAACATATACTAGTTCATTTGATATAAACTCCAGATTAACAAAAAAGTTCAAGAGATTATCATTCATAAAGGCTATTTAACATTCCAAGCTGGTGGTACTGCATCTAGGATAATAAGTACATCATATGTGAAATAGTTTGTTTCTGTGACAGCTTTGTTTCCCATTTCTCACTATATCACAATTGAAGCAGTCATGAATTGCTGCAGAAAAGGTTCTTGCACCCAGCATGAAGTGGTACTATTCAGCAGTGCCTGTATCATATTCATACACTATTTTAACCGTTTAAGTCTCCACAATCTACTAAGTGTTGATCAAAGGCTGATTACAGTATACCAATTAAGAAAATCTCTTTTCCTTAATCCTCCACTTGTCTAAGTGAAGAAGGTGGAAATTAACTAAAGTCTACACATCCTAGAAAGTGAGCACAATCACATATTTGTATACAATTCATTAAGAAATAAGAAAAAAATTGGTTTTACTTCAATACATAAACACTCCGCTCAAAAAGAAATTAAAAACAAACCCCAAACCTCTACACCCAAGTGAGATCACACACCAGGAACACAGCATAATAAATACTGTAGTGGATTGTAACAAAGGCCCATTTTGCTCAGTATCCTGTCTCCAGAAGTGTCTGGAAGTAGATGCCTAAGGAGGGTTAAGAACAGGATAAACATTTATCATCCTTCCTCCAGGCACTCTACCACCCTCCCAACTATTTTCAGTTCTTGGGATTTCCTGCAGTTTGCCTATTTGATAACCCACAATGGATTCCTTTAAGTATTTATCTATTAACCTCCAAACCTTTATCAAGAATTTCAACATTACATTACTTGTGGTACAAAGAAGCTCTCCCTGTTGTTGGTTTATAAACTATTATCTTCAAGTAATGCTCCCATCAAGTTCTTGCACAGGAAGAAGAGTTTCCATCTTCTGCATGCAAGTCATACTTCCTTAGACCTGTCAGGGACTCAGTCCCTTCTATCACCTTTTCCAGGCTGAAGAGTTCCAGCCTATTTAGCTTTACCATATACAGAAGCAACTCCCTATCTTTGTTCTAAAAGTCATTCTGTGAACTTTCTCCTGCTCTATTATAGCCTTTCTGAAATTTAAGGGCAAGTACGCACGATATTCAAGGTGTGGGTAGAACACCATAGTGATACTTTATCTTGCTGTTTGCTAAAAAAAAAAAAACAACATTTGGTTTACTTTTTTGACCACTACTGAGCATATAATGGATGCTCCAACCAATGAACCAGAGCTCCAAGACCTTGCTCGCTATTGGCAATAGTCAGTTCAGATTTAATCATGACACTTGACTTGTTGCTATGTGCATCGTGCCAGACCTTTCAAAATAATTGAATCCACATTTAATATCAAGTCACTCAGTTTAATAAGGTCTTGCTGTAATTCTCAGTCATCCATTAATCTCACTACCCTGTGTAGTACTTCAGGTCATCAGCAAGTACTTTTGCCTCTCATCCTTGTTTCCAGGGCATTTGCAAACATGGTGAAAAGTACAATCCCAGAGATTTTTAAAGCCCTGCAGAATACCTCCTATCATACTAAGGGTTAGGCAGACAATTTTTCCATTTTCAATTTACTTGTCTTGTTACCCTGTGGTTATTTCATTTTCTTAAAAGCCTGCAGACTTTGCAAAAAAGTTTAGAAATTGGTGTATGCTGTATCACCTGGAATACTCTTATCCTGGCTTGTTGTATTCCTAACCCACTGATTCACCACCAACAGATTTAAGGCAGAACTTCCCTCCACAGAAACACTGTCAAGTCATGCAAAGCAAATCATAGGTATTTGAGAACTGTTGTCTTCTCTAATATAGAATTTCTAGTCAGTTGCTCTAAAGCTATGTCAGACCTAGACAATTTTTACCCAGCTTCCCCTGGAAAGTTTCTCAAGCAGTAGCATCCCCTTGAGTGACAAACAGGGTGGTCATAAGTGAGAGACTACTGAACTAATCAAGCTATTTCATTCTTGAACTGTTATGCTAGCATCACCTGCTCCTAGGCTTATTATTCATTTTGTCAATTTACCATGCAACAAACTAAATCCTTTTTCACTAACCACTTTCTGTTCTCCATTTTAGTCTTTTCTTACTTGACTCAATGCTTTCTTCTTTTAACTGTTTGTGTTTGCAAATACAGTAAAATATTTAGTCATTCTATATGCATTGGACAATGCTAATAGAGATGTCACTATATTCAGTGGGTTGTGGGGCAAAGTCACTTCAGTGAAAATTTGTCAGTTGGCAGTAAGAAGCTTGTCAATTCCACAGAATGTGATGTATGACTTAAGGCAGCAGAAGGAAAAAGTTCCTTGTCCTCAACACCAAACCATGGAATGAAGAGTGTCAGTCACTGCTCTTCAAGTGTTGTATTTTTCCAGGCAGTTCTATCATGCATCAGCTGCTTGTACTGACAAATTAACACTTTTCCACAAAACAAATTAATAGAAGAGATTGAGAACAATACATTATCTTTTACACTGGTAAGCACAGCTACAACAGCACAGATAAGTACCACTGTTACTCTTTTTGTTGGCTTTGTTTGTTTTTTGGTGGCATGTGTGGGTTCTTTGTTGTTTTGTTTTTTGGGGGTTTTTTTGGTTTTTTTTTTTTTGTTTGTTTTTTTGTTTTTCAAAAGGAAGAAATACATTCTTTACATACAGATCTAGGGTAAGAGGAGAAGTCACTGCTGGATGAAAGGTCATTCCTAACAGACATCAGCCTCAAGACCCTAAAGAGCTATTCCAACATAAGAGTATTTCCTAATCTGTAGAGTATAACTGAGTAATAATGATCTATCATTGGAAGAGGTTTCCTGTACCTACAACAGAAAATTTACAATAAAATGAGTTTACTTGATAAATGCTGGTGGCATATCCCTTTTCAAGATCTGGTCTTCTGTTGTCTGCACAGTCTCTTTTCCAACCTGCAGGAGAAAGACATCATACTTCAGATTCAGAATTTCACTGTAAAGCCTACATGGACACAAATAGCAAAATACCAGCCTAAAAAGATTACTTTGTACTAATGATAATTCTTTTTCAATAAGCTTGCTGTTGCTGTGCCTGTTTTTTAAAAACAGTATATACTGTCTTTAGTCTTATGTCTTAGAAATCATACATTGTTTCCTGACAACATATCTTCTAAATTAACTGGGGGGAGAGGGGGTGTTGACACTTTCCCATCTTCCCACTCTCAATAGAAACAACACTATGTTTGCTGCACTTAGCTGTAAAAACTTAATCACTGTGAACAAGGTAGACTTCCCTCCCTCCTAATCCCAGCAAGTCAGAAATCAAACAGACTTAAAACAAAAAGTTCCCATTTTGCCCTTCAACCTAGTCTATTAGAAAAATGCAATTAATTACTGAGAATACACTCCACATTCACATTCACACCATCCTTTAGGCAAAAGTAATTACGCAGAACCTAATAAAGAAAGAGATAGTGTAAGATCTGGAGTTTTCTATACACTAGCTCTTGTGTTACACAATAGAAGTCTTTATAATTGGTAGCTGGCTCTCTGAACTGTGAGATCACCAACTTGACAAAATATTTCCAGCTCCTTTGTTCACTGTATTTTCCAACTGAATAAGCTATTCAGAGAGGCATCCCAAAGCAGAAGGTCTTTAACCCAGACACTAGTTTGTGTTAAGAGCTGCCAGGCCTGCTCAAGCTAGACAAGATAGCCCTGAACATCCCCGATCAGCTGCGTTTAAAGAATTGCTGGTTTTTGACAGCAGTTGTAGCATGCCAGTATGCACAACACTTGACAATTCTAATGCTGTACAGTCCTCCAGAAGCACTATTTCCTTGCAATTTTATGCTGCTTGCCAAAAAACCACATCTTCCTAGTCTGATCCTTTCCAGAGGGACTTTACAGAAGGACATTGGCCCTAGTATTTTATTTCATTCAAATGCAAAGTGACCCTAGCCTACTTCCCCCCCCATCTATTAGTACTAAATTCACAAGTAGTCACATAGATATTTATAAGTAATGAAGGGAAAAAATGGAGAGGTTAAAGGTCTTTAACTTTATGATAGGTTTCTGTCTTATCTTCATTGTAGGCTCACTAACAGCCATGCTCCCTCCTAGTACACAACACAACAGTGTTGCTTTGACTCCTGAACTTTATGGCAATACCTCAGGAGCACAATTCATGTACCTCATGCCCCATTTCTTGGGACATGGTTACATGACCCACCAGGGAGTATGCCTGCTTTGTTTTAAATTATTTCCTTTGTGCTCATGAAACATTATTTCTATTTCTCACATTTCCATGCATACACTCATGATAAATATGACACAGAGAAGGAGTAGTTCACCTAAACTTTGGATTACACATCATTCAGATAGAAGGCTGTCACTGGGTTACAATGGAGAGTAATACTTGATTTCTAAAGAACCATACCTTCAAGATTGATACAGCTTATGCAGAAATAAATCTGTATATAGTTCAGTATACTTAAACCAAACTATTTGAGAACATACCATTTTTTAAAAATGCATCATAAGAGCTTAAGGGGGAGAGAGGGAAGGTCTTCAACTTGAAGGTCATTCTAACTATCATTACTGGTATTTTATATTGATCAGTAAGGACTAACTAAAACAACTTCTGCTCACATCAAGCATCAATTGTACTTCTGGTTTTAATAGACAATGCAAAAAAAAAAAGCATTTCCACAGGAACTTTAACAGATTAAACACCAATACAGTGCACACTCACTGAATAGGTTTAAATAGAAAACCTTATGGCTCAAAGGAAAGCATTTCATATTTACATGTCTCAACCTTCCCAGAAGTTGCCTTTTCTATCTCTAGCCAAGGTATAGAGATGACATGTAAAGAACATACTGTGCCTACCATTTAACAGGCAAAGTCTCAAAAAATTAATCTACATTATTAACCAAACACAAATACAAAACAGTTGTGGTGTTTTCTTTTATCTTTGTGGTTAGTGGGATTTGGTTTGTTCCATTTATTTGAGATCCTTTTTCTTCAGACTGAATTTTACATGGCTTAAGCCTTGCAGAGTAACACAAGGTAGACATTGACTCAACTCTATGAGGATTCCCCCTCATTAAAATGCAGTATCTACACATTGCCTATTTGAGACAGGCAGCTCATCAAGCTTCATGCTAATACAGAACCATTATCTGACATTTGCTTTATTTCTATGCAACAGTTTACATGTGGAAAAAAACCAGGATTCCTACCAGGGTTTTAAATATTCTTACCCAAGATAATCTTTCTCTACCTAACTGGAAAGCAACACCCATCCTGGAAGAGAAGCTTCTGCTTTTAAGTAATAATGAGGTAGCCATTACTCATGGTTCTAAAGAAATGGCACTGGTTAGCACAGTAGACTGCAAATTCTTGAACACTGTACCTGCCCAGAGTAGCACAGACTAGGGAAGCTCTCAAGCAGATCTTACCAAGACAGTTTCATAGTTGCTTCTACCCATCCATATTGATTTCCAGTCTTTGGGAGATTAGAGACAGATACATTGAATGGATGAGTTACTTCCCTGCTACTCAACAGGGAACAAAAGGCAGACAAGTCTAGACATTTAAAAGAAATGGAACATGCACAAGTCACAGGGCATACATGACCTCTGAAAATCCTTCCAGGAATGAAGCTAGAACAACCAGGAGGAGGTTGAGATTTCCTGCTGCTTTTGGCTTTTAACCTTGCTTGTAAGTCTTATGTACTTTTATCAGCCACTCATAAGTAGAAGACCGGTGCGTTTTGAGCTTCCTGCTAGGGAGTATTTTCTCCATGGAAAAGCAAGAGGAAAACTTCCGGTCAGGCTGAGGTTTTTCTTTACAACCAGTTTCACAGCTTTGTTACGTCTGTTTCTACTGCAGGAACAGCAAGACATGAGAACCCCACAAGGTTCTCTTCCCATCTTCTCAGCATGCCGAATATAGCAAAGAGCAGCTGTTCTGGAAGAAGGGGAACTAGTTTCAGTTTTGGCAATTCTAAGTGTTTAAATTAAGACACCACAAACAATATTATCTAGCTCTCTTAACTTCTAGAAGTTTAAAAGTACCAACTGTATGTATGACATAGAACAAAACACAAATATTTGCAAGTGCCAAGTCAATTGTTTGGGAGCAGTTTTATTAGTTCATTGTGAGTTTTTTTTAAACCAAGATTCTTCTGAATGCCTATATTGACAATATGAAAAATGCTAGAAGTCAAATTTTCCTCGCAGCTTATAGGGTTTCCCTAGTTAAAAAAGGAAAATTAACTTAGTGGCTAGAATTTTTCTTGTCATGTTCCAGAAGCTAATTTAGAACATGCCATTTTTGCAAGGAGCCCTAAAGTATTCACACATCTGGTGACCACACAGGTCCGGCTGTAAAACTAGCAGAGCCTCTGGTTTTCTCCCAAGAATTAAGCTACTGTATGAGTTTTGCTTGATATACCAAAACACCACCTGAAGTTACCTAGTTTGTATGCTAGAAGAGCCATTTCACCATCAGCTGTCTCATATTAAAATTCCACTGCTGGTTTATGTATTCTTCCATACTTTGCAGGCTTCCAGAAGACCAGTGACATGATAACAAGAACATTGAATTTCACATCAAGAATTGGTTACACATCACTGCAGGTCCGTGAAGTTCTCTGTAGCTTCCATTTTTGTAGATGTGTCCTAAGAATAAGCTTCAGTATTTACTATAACCCTACAATGACAGCAGTTTCTGCATTGCATATCCATCTCTAAACAGAGCTGACAGTCCTTTCTGCCACCCCACACTGTAAGAAATCTAGGCCAGTTTTGCTTTCAAGATTGAACAATACATCCAGCAGAGCTAGAAGCGAGCCAGTTACACCAAATTTATACATATCCTTGCTGGCATCATCTGAACTGAAACATACATCATATTACAAATACAACATGGGCAGAGAAAATTAGATCTTCATGAAAGCATTTTTAACTCAGGCTACGTATTGAGGGGTCTTACACACAGCAACATAAGGAAAGTGATGACTGAAGTTAATGGTATCCAGTTGTGTATCCTATAGCTTTCATGGAGTTTCTCTCTCTCCGCAAGGCTTGCCACTGAAGGCCTAGAAAATAGGTCTTTATATCACACTGAGTTCAGAGACAGTTTGTCTCCAAGTTCACTAGTGGCAAGGGCTCAATAACTCGCTCACAATTGTTCCATTTTCCCTTTGTGAAAAAAAGTCATTGGAGCCAAATTACACAGAAAGCCTTTGGGAAGGAGCTTCAGCCATAAAAGAGAAGCAAGACAGAACTTTGCTGTTTAGCTTTGTTGTTATTAGTCATTATTTTAATTGCAACCCATGTTCTGTCTTTATTTACAGTATCAAGTACATCCAGTTGTTTCCATTTCATCATATTTTGCTTACCTATTTTAGAAATACAGCTCTTACAGTGAATATTATCATGCCCTTGACCCTTAGCTCCTGTAACTCATAATAAAATTGAGATAACAGTTTTCAGTAGAGATAGAACTTTCTGCAAACTGTGAACAGAAGAGACAAGCAATGTTGAAATGCTGAGAAAAAAATCCAGCAGAAAAAGTTTACAGGTCACTCTTCACAATTTAGTTTCTCATTCAATAAGAGGGGAAAAGTCAGATATGAGGTACAACTTTTGTTTAAACACAAAACTTTGTTTTTCCTTTGAAGGCTCTCTTGGAAGAATTTAACAAAGCAAACTTCAAATTTCTTTGTTTCATTTTCATCTTGCTCTGAATTAAAAGTGTGATTGAAGTCCCTTGCAATTAGTCAATTTAACCCTGGTTTAAAAAGCTTTAGATTTTTCTACTTCTCTGAAGTTGTGAAAGGTCAATGCAATTACAGATTGGAAAAAAAAGTAAGTCCCAAAAGGTATACACAGGTGAATTCTTCCTGCTTCTAGTTTATGCCAAAAGAACAATGCACAGATACATCAATCTACACATTCACTCTTCCTTCAAGCCAGGCATGAAACTAAAGTGACTGCTGAATCACAGCCTTTCCACTTTGCCTTTCAGTTAATATGGAAGCTGTGTACTCAATTCCTGGTTTTCTCATTATTACCCTGGAGACTGCATTCCAGGCATAGCAAGGTACAATTTCAAAGTCATCTGGCAATAACTTAAGTAAATTAGAACACTCCAGTCATCTGGTCCCTAATAGCAGCAAACCAACCTACCTGTCTACACTGGTGATTAAGACAAATTCAGTTGGCTTGAGGCTAAGGAAATCCTGCTGTCCAAGTAAAATACATAACTATGAAATAAGAACCATATGGAAACCAGAAAGTGCTGTTGAGTACCAAAAGACTTATTCATGCTGCAAAAGTCTATTAATTCTGTTAACAGTACAGAGCCAAGGCTTGGACAGTTTAGCTCATTACAGGACGCACAACTTAACATCAGGGAAACAAAAGTACATACTGATTATGTGAAACTTAGAGCTATTATAATTTAGAAATTATTTCTTTTGTCAAAAGAAATTTCTCCTAAAACAGTACTATCAAGTTAAAACTACTTTAAGACATTCTAACTCCAGTCAAAACCTGAGTCAGCTCTGACCTTTAAGCACATACAAAACTCACCCAGAAAAATAAGATACAGCAATTCTCTACAAATGAAAGCTACAATGGGGTACTTTTACTTTACAAGTCTAAGGAAAGCGCAGATTCCAAAAGCTCTTCCAGTTCATTTCCATGGACTGGACCTGTGAATCACCACTAAGTTGCAGAGCACCTCATAGCATAAACCCTGCTGCAGATGTGTACACAGATTACTAGAGTACGGAAAGGTAACACATGATACCACAGAGCTAAATTCCCTCATTCTTCAGATGCTTGTCTGAAAAGCAACCAGACACCACAATGCTGCTGGTAGGTTTGCATCATCTTTGATGATCTACTAATATCTCCATATTAGAGAGAATTTTGATTGATTAGGATCTCCCTCTCACCCCAAGTAATTGAGATGCATCCAGTCCATCCAGCCTTCCAAGTATTACAGTAAAAATACTGAGAAAGTTTAATTAAGATCAGGGCTTTGGGGCTGTGTTGATAAAGTAGTAATAAAAACCTCACCATAGGAAGTTCATAGATCATATTAAGCAGAAAAAAATTCTTTCCAGATACAGAAGAGTGGCCCATGAGAAGTGTTATATACCAATAAGTATTTTACTGCACAGTCTCTAACTAGCCCAAACTGTATCTTCTCAAAGTTACTTTCTCCCCAGGCTGGTTTTTATCTTCATCAGAACAACAAATTAAGTTGAGATTGGTCTCTGTAACAACACTATTAAATTATTATTTCATATGGCAATGTCCACTACTAATCTCTTAATTTCACTTTGATATTTAGTTAACTACAATGTGTTACTACTTTTTATAACCCATTTTACTTTTTGAAAAACACTGTTTATTTAACAGGGATTGTTATCCATAAGGCACTAACATACCACAACCAAAAGTGTAGGTCGGCTACTAGACACTGAATTTTAGCATCTTCTATTTGTGATATGCGAACTTGTATTGACTTCCAAGTATCATACTGTTCAACACTGATTTTCCCTCTTCCACAGAAAGGGCATTATTACTTCCCTTATGAGCTCTCTCCTAGAGCAACAGTGTTTCCGGAAAAGATTTTCTTTTTCCCCCTAAAGTCAAGAGAGCAAGTTTCCTGCAAGACGACAAGATTTATAAGCATGAGAAAGAAAAGGTAGTTTTGAACACCTGTAATAGCAGAGACAGGAGGAATACCAATCACCACTGATTTTTAGACAAATCAGAATAAAGACGCACTCAATAAAAGATGATAGAGGCAATGCATTTATCAGTAGATAAGACAATATTCACCCCTCCACCATTTATGTGACACTGCTTTTTTTTAGCATGTTCTAACTATTTTGCCAAAGCCACTGTCATGAAGTCACCTTTCTAAAGGATTCTAAAATTCCAACCACAATTCCTCCCACCACTTCCCATGACACTGTTCAAATTTACTGAACTTGTTCTCATCTGTGTGCCATGAGTGCCAGCTTATTTATCTGCAGCCTTGTCAAGCAACTACCTATTTTCATTAACTTGATGAGTTACAATAAGAAAGGGGGTTTAGTGCTAAACAATGTACTGAGGCAGAGATGGAATACACGAGAGATATTACCTTAATTTATTTAAGTTAACCTGCAAATGCAGAAGCTAGAGAAAGTGCTGTCCCTCATTAACTTGATTTAATCCTAGTGTATCCCTCAAGGAAAACACTCATCTAAAATTACCATCATTATGTTAAAAATATCATACTTTATCAATATGAATATATTTTTCATGTCATTTTTAATATGCTCAATAATACACTGGTTGAAATAACAGAAAATTGCAGCAGTCGTGTTTTGGCATAAGCCCTGCCACAGTAAATGTTTCTTCACAAGCAAGATCTGCACTAACACAGTATTTTATAGTGATTATCTACCTTCTGTAGTGTATTTGACAACTTGTCTTCCATAAGAGTCTCATTTTACTTGACTAACAGCTTATTCAAGTGTACAGTAAGTTAACAGTGTAAATCCTTGGTCACACAAATGTGATGTTTTAATTAGCTACAATATGAAGTTATATTAAATAGAATAAAGACAAGAAACTGTGGGGTGGTTTCCCATGGACAGTGCCCATTTACAGCACCATTAAAGTGTGTCAGAAAATTGATAATGTGATTATTTTCCAGCTTGATTTTGCCTTCAGGACTAGGGATCACTTCTACATGCTGAATTCTTTTCAGAGGTGGTGTAAGACAACCCACATGCATGCAGAGTTGTCACAAAGAATTTGCAAGTCTGACAAAGCAGTCACTTAAAAGTAACGGATAGAAAGATATTACAGAAAAAAAAATAGCAAGAAAATAAATGTCTGATGTAGTGTTAGTTCTGAGCTAGATGAAGACTTACCTGTTAAAGTTAATTTTTAGGCAAAAAACCACCCACCCACAAACTTAAGCTTACTATGGTGGTCAAGTATCAGACTACATTTCACATCCAAGAAAAGCTTTAAAACCAACTACTTCCAGTAACATTTGCTATTTATTTCTTGACTCACACTGAAAATGAAAATTATTCTTTGAAGAGATTACACTTTTTTGTGGGAAAGGATAATAAGCTATGGCATAGCAGCAGATGTTACCCATGTAGTTACAATCTTCTACTATGGGATGACATAACCAATAAGAGGGGTGTAAACTAATTCCTAGTTGTCCGATTCCTTTTGGATTTTTTATCATAAAATCATTCTACAGACCTAATTTCTCACTCAGAACAATTATTGTTTTCCATACCATCTCAAGTAGAATCGACTCTTCACCATTTTTACAGCCTACATTGAGCCATTAAAAACCCATTTCCACCCAAACCAGTGCTGGAGTCAGCGTACTTCTAAAACAGCACTTTGAACTAACATTAATATAGATTACATTATACCTCTCTATGTTCCCTCAGTTGAAGTATTACTAAAGCATCAGTCTTATTGCAGTCCCTAGCGGAAAGCTTAGTTCATATAATACTGAACACTGTAGGCAGTAGCATCTGAATGTGCTTGATGGGACTGAGACTCTCAGGTAGCTCTACAATGTGAAGCTACTATTAACCTCAGCTGAAACAAAGGGGGAGGTTAAGTAGTGCAAGCAAATAACTTGAAAGTTTCAGTCAGGACATACAAATATCTAGGCTAGAACTGCTTATTTTGTTACATTTCTATGGTTGGCAAAGATGGCCAAAGCCTGGCATCACCTCTTGGATACAAAAGGAATAATCCTAGTCACTGTTAATTTGAAGTTGCAGAGAAGTAAAGCCTGTATAAACTTGTCTTTAATTTTTCAATTTGACGCAGAATCAGACATAAGCACATTTACATTTTTAAAACACAAGTATTGACTATTTTTTTAGCATTTTAGAGCTCCACTGTACCAGGCACCGTACAAACATATATTATCCAGTTCACATAACAGCAGATCTTTGCTGTGAAGAGTGTTGTCAAATCAACATTAGAAAAAGGATATTAAAGTGGCACCAACATTTGATAGCGTATTGGAGAAGTTAGACTTACCATTTCTAACTTTTAAAATCCATCTAGAAATTTAATAGAAATTAATGAAAAATCCTCTAAATCTTTGTAAGAGAATCAAATTTAATGTTTCTTCACCCTCTACAAGAATGCGATTGAGAAGAGAAACAGTAGCATTGCTATAAATCCAGCTAAAAGCATCTACTGTAACAGGAAGCTAGTAGTTGTTCCAAATAACATTTTGTCCTATTTCATTTTAAATTTGGAGCCACTTCTCCAGTGCAATAGAAGGGAAACTCCTCTAGGAAACCATTATACTACTTGCAACAGAAATAGGAGGCTTTGGGCCAGCTAACAAGCTAACTGGAAAACCTGTTCAATGAAAGGCATTAAACTCTACTGTGACAGCAGAAGCTATACCCGTCAAGTTTTCCTTCAGATTACTTCTTCCATTGTCACTCAGTAACCAGGATAGTTACCAGCATAACCAAAATATTTTTAACTAATAAGCCATATGCATGAAAGTTTGCTCTTATCAAGAAAAACCCTACAAGACAACTATGTAAAATTCTGCCACAATAAAGGCTAAGCAACAACTCTTTGCAGCAGTTAGTAATTGCTTCAGTGTTGAAAAGCCTCTCTAGCATTTCACTGTCCTGAGTAATTGGAGAACAGGTCAGAAATTCCAACTCCCCTACACCCCAAGAAAAATAATTGTCAGAGCAAAACTTATGCCAGAAATTAGCTTGCATTTGAGAGACAAAACACTTCATGTTCTACAGCTTTGAACTACAATAATCACTGATGTCAAGCTGGGAAGAGGAAAAAAATACTCATTCCTGCTGCATGGGGTGTGGGATCAGCCCACTGGCCTCTAGTCAGAAAATTAAAGGCGGCAGGTTTTCTCCAGCAGTAACTTAAGAGAAACAGAAGAAATAAAGCTAATAGCATGACATTTTAGAGAAAGACTGAAGTCAAGCTGAAACCTACCTAAAATTTACTGAGGTTCCCACTCCCGATCCCTTGATTTTTTGAGAAAGAGGAAATTTGTATACATGTAGCAAAGAATCAAGCAGCATTTCTTCAGTTGCTACAGTTAAGTCAGTGGTTTGGCAGTGACTAGCCATTCACAATGCAGTTGGTTTTTTCTTCATTATATCAGAGCAAGCTAAATAAAAAGTGACCTTTTTGCTACTACTCTAGAGTTCGAGAGAAACTCCATTTGTTTATCTGTATTATTCAGCACAACTGCTATGCTGTAAAAGCTGAAAATACAGCTAGGCTTGTTAAAGTGGTTTTGCATGTAGTCCAAACACTAGTCAGTTTACTGACTTTTCTCACACCTAAAGCCTCATAGGAGTTATGCAGTAAAAGTGTTTTTACACTTGAAACTTATCCTCAAGTATTGAATGCTTTTTGTGACCTGTTTGCAAACAAACCAGTCTTTGAAGACTTAGTTGAAAGCTATTTAGGCACCTGTATACACATTCAGAGGCTGAACTGGAAACATCTTTTGATATCAAACCTTAGCAAAGTTACAAAAAAGGTCAGATTATAAAAGCAAATAAGACAACTTTCCAGTAACTTCCAACTGTTTGAAGCAGCATTTTAATAGCAATACCTCTTAAGATAAATATTCAGTACACCACACTTCAATATTAAAAGTTTAGATGACTACATGGATGTATGTTAGCAACAGATGAGGATTCCATATAGTTTAACTAAGAAGGCTGAACATGCCAGCTGGCATACAGCTAAACCTCATCAGTAATTGTTTAATTCAATCATGTACCACTATACCTATTTCGAGATTAACAGTTTAACCATTCATTGCCTTTTCCACAGACAGATACTTCACATATTTATGAGAAGTCCATTTGATCAAAATATAACTGACTTTGCGGTCACCAGGAACTAACCACACCAAAAAAACCTCTTGCAACTTACAAGTTATCTGGGTCTCAAACATACTTATGCCTATCAGTCTGGTTGAAGTCTGTTTCTGCTCCTGATGTGGAAGTATTTGTGACAGCAAACAAAGCAAAAGAGTTTTATTAATGCTTCCCCCCTCAAAAACAGCTGCAATACACAGCCTCTTTCAGACTCAGGACAAAGTTTGAAGACAGCAGAGGCAACAAGTCAGCTGGAATAACTGAAGTTCCAGATGAGAGCTTTTAATAGCTTCCCTGGTTGACAGAAGGAGTCTTCAGACAACTGTTCTGCAACTGAAGAGCTGATAACCCAGAAAATGTCTGGAAGACTAAAATGGACAAGGAAGTTAAGAACTTTCCCAGCTCAGACTTTAATAAGCTGCTCATTTTGATGCACCTGCTCCTTTCATTATATAGCAACTATTCGATGATAATTAAAAAAAACACAGAATAGAACAGTCATTACTGTTTGCCACCACACAGGGACTTAGCTAAGGTGACACTTGTGATTCATCCAGTACAGCTCAGATGGCTCTTCATCAATTCAGGGGTTACAGAAATAACTGCTACTTTGGCACTTCTGTGACTATACCCGTTTAGGAAATTAATTTATATAGCTACTTTCTTGTGCACTCTTCTGCATTTAAGGAAGGATGGGCTTATCTCTGCAATTCATGCAAAGACTCAGATACTAAAATGCAGCTCAACTTTTAATACCATTTTACTTTACTATTCTCATAATAGATAACCATTGAAAAGAACATAGTCTGGTACTGCCATCAATGTGTTCATTAGAAAGACAACACAAAAAAGCAATCTTTTCTACCACTTCTAAAAGATGCATTGCTGGATAAACACCATCCCAGGAATATCAAGTACTCCTGAATATCTTTATCAATTGCAAAAGCAGTTCCATTCATTCATTACAGAGGACGGCTTCTGGTCTTTGCCTTACTGCTAACCCAAACTGAGACTGCCCTGAACTAATCTCTACCTTTTAGAGCAGTTAAATTTAGACAATTTCAGAATTACCATACAAGTTTTACTACATCCTAGTCAAGTGACTGAAAACTGTCACAACTCTAGTTTGTGGAGCAAGGACACCCGAATAGCTGCAGCATAACCAAACACTTTAAGCTGCATACGAAAGAGAATCAAGCATAAAACTTGCTAAACTAGTCAAAGCAGTAATCTCTCAGTTTTGTTAATCATTTCATTTAAGCACCATATATCCCTGAAGACAAAAATGAAGGAGGATAGTTGCTTAAGTCAAACCTTCTTAGGCCATCACAGAAAAAAAAAACAAAACAGTGTAATGCATTACAATGAGAAATAGTGTACTTTTCATATCTCACACTGTAAGTATTAAATGTCATTGTTCATTAGTAGATAGATACATGTCAAAGAACCAAAGATAGGAGGCACTCCGATGTTAGAAACAAGGAATACCTGTTTGGGAATGCAAAGATCAGGTGCAACCTTTGCTATAGTGATCATGAGATGGTGGAATTCAGGATCCTGAAAGGGAGAAGCAAGACAAATCAGACAGAGCTTCAGAACAGACTTTAGCCTCTTCAGGGACCTACTTGGATAAATCCTACAGAATACAGTCTTAGGAGGAAGAGGGGTTCTGGAGAGCTGGTTGACTTTCAAGGCTCACCTTCTCCAAGCTCAAGGATAGCACACCCCAATGAACTGGAATTCAAGCAAAGGGGGCAAGAGGCCTGTGTGGATGAACATAATGCTTCTGACAAACTGACATGAACAGCAGGCACACAAGGGGTAGAAGCATGAACAGGTGATTCATGCAAAAGAGACACTACCTGACCATGCAGAGACAGGATCCATACCAAAATCTATCTAGAGTTTAATCTGTTGAGGGCCATGAAGGACAACAAAAAGCTTGGGTAAGTGCAGTGGCAGCAAAATGAAGACCGTCTGCTGTTGACTAGGTGGGGGGCCTAGTCACAACACAGAAAAAGCTGAGGTACTCAGTGCCTCCTTTGCATCAGTCTTTACTTAGAACATCTGCCTTCAGCAATCCTGGGGTCCCTAAAATGCACTGAAAGTTTGGCACAAGGAAAACTTGTAACCTGATCTTCTTCAGAGAGGATATTTGCCATTCTGTGGGTGTAACCACCGATGGAAAATGTAATGCAGTTATTACAAGAGGTCTCTTCATAAGGATTCTAAGCCAACAACAAAACAAGTTTCCTAGAGGAATGGCTTGTTTCTTTTCTCTAGTCTTCCATGAAGAACTCTGACATGAATCATCAGTATCCTACTCTACCCATGAAGTCAGGGTACTAAGTACTACTCTTCTGACTTAAGTTCTCTCAGTGAGAGAAAGTTAAGAGATCATCATCAACTAAAATCCAATACAATCTGACCAATTCAGTATTCACGGAGAGCCTTTGATATTTAAAAGGAGAGTTGTGTCCTCCCCTGCCTTTTATCAGCTAGTATTGTTACCCACTGACCATTACTCAAGGTAAATTATTTTGAAGCATCAGAATGTGATTTACTCCAGAACACAAGATTTAGAATAAAGTGAGTTGTTCAGTATATTTTTATAGAAAACTTTGGTTCTAGTCTGAGGATAAAGACAAGTACAAGCCATACCTCAGCAGACTTCAAGTATTAGGCAAAGTACAGAGGTTTGCCCTCTACAGATTCTCTATCCAGTTTTTCATATTCTTAGATACATTAGAGCCTGAAATTGCTATAGGGACAAGCTAGACCTACTTCCAAATATTTTTCCACATAGCAGTTCTCCCCCTCCCCATTCAGTTTCAAGCTCCTAGGATGCTAGGCTCATGTTTTAAGAAGATACTTATTGGTGAAGTATTTGTAACTGAAGAGATCCACTCTTTGTTTCACCCTTTCATCTCTCCATGTAGCAAGCCATTTTATATCCACAAAGTGTCTTCCAAAATGCAGGTACTTGCAATAACCACTCATCTGTGGTGTATTTCCATACATCAACACAAGTTAGACTCAAACTATGGGGCATTTAGAGTTAATATTCTCCTGCCTGTTGTCATAAAAATTAAGGAAGAAATTATACAATTAAGCATTGCAATTAACTTAGTGGATGAACTTACAATAGTTAAGAGATACTTTACTGTTCAGGTTTGATAACAATGCTCCTTCGTAAGATCTATTGCTGTACTTAGAGAAATGCCAGGAAGGTTGTTATTTTGCAGAACCACGGCCACAAAGGCAAGTTCTGTACCAAGAAGATTGCTTCTCAGCATTTGACTGAGCATGTGATAGAATAGAATGTGTCACCAAAGGAGGAGAAAAAAATAACATTGAGAAGTTTGTCGGTTTGACTTGTTTCTCAGAGTGAAAAATGGCAGCAGGAGATTGATATTACTAACAGTAAATACTTTGTCTTCATAATTGATGTGCAAAAAGTACAAAGCCAGTAAGACTTAGAAGAACAATGCAGTGAGAATCATGAGCTTAGGAAAGCACAGAAGCTGTACAACAGAGAAGTAGGGACAAAAAGCTAGTCTTAGCTATAAGAGAAGGCGCTACCAAAATTAAGCAGTACTCAAGGCAGGGGCTGACTAAGATTCCTTTGGAAAAGTAATTGGCAAAAAAAGTGTCATTTACCTTTTATTTAATAATTCTAGCAGTTTGGGAACAAGAAACAATTCTAGCATTTGCAACAACCAAATAATTATTTCAAGCATCATTTCCATTAACTAGCATTAACACTGCATGTTTGTTAGCCTATCTTCAAAATCACTGCTTGGTTCCAGCCTCCCCAGTCCTCTCAAAAACTTGCTTCATCAATCCTGATTTCAACTACATTGGGAAGGGGAAGACACCTGTAAATTACCCCACTTACATTCTGAAGCTACACATTTCTAAGTGTAAAACATACTGAGCCATGTTCATTGATTTACTAAAAGCTATAAAAGGAAATCACGTCTACAGTCAAATACCACTATGTAAAGAAAGTTATCTTCCCATTTCAAAGCACAAAGCAAAGCTACATGACACTAATGTTAAAAGTGGTCAGAAACAAATTACAAAACATTAGCTCTTAATACAGATTTAACAACTCCTCCCTCACTACTGTAATTCACTTATGCAGCAGAAAGCATATGTTAACTTTTCCAGAGCAAGGAATGGTATACACCATATTGTTGGCATATGGAATTTTTTAGTCCAACTGCCACTTTTCTCATTTTATGTTCAAAAACCAAGCTGTATGTAATTACTAATGGAGACATTCACCATCTCTATGCACATTTAAAGGAATACAGAACAAAAGATTACTTTTAAATCTGATGGAACAGAATGGTATAAATTAAGTCTCCAAACATAATAACAGAACAAAGAGATTATTCCATTCAAATAGTAAGTTGATTTATCACTTCTGTAAAGATAACTCCTAACAGATGAAAGAAAGACATTTATTAAGTGCTTTTGTTATTATAAAGATGCTTTGTCTGATTAATCATTAATCACTCTTCTCCCTGTCCCTCCCATGTGCACACCCTAGTGGGTTTTATCCACCTTCTCAGAGCATATGGCCACAGTTCCCACAACATGGTAAATTACCCCTAGAGAAACTGCAGGTACACTAAAGTAGAATGTTCTACTTGAAAAATGAAGGGATTTTATTATTACTATTATTTAAAAAGCATTCTCCTAACACCAATCACAAGTTTCTACTACATATTGACAAGACTAGAAATCTATTAAGGATAAGGCTTACTCTCTCATGAGGGCTCTTCCAGCAGTCTCAGTAACTTGTCACTAAGTTTTTGAATTCTGTAGAATTCAGATGAGCTGCTGCAACAACCCATTTCTTTCAGCTTAAAAATAGTGCAGTAAAAATAAATGGAGAGGGGGAGGCACAGATCTATACATATTCAATGACAAGTTATAAACATCAAGAAAAAAATTCAGAAAGTTACAACCCCTTGAGAGCCATCTTTTCTGCTGTGAAAAAAAACTCCACATGGAAAAAGTTTTTTTCCTTTCTTCTCCATCCTTTCCCAAGGTACACAGACTCATAAGCATAAATATTGCAAGCTATTTTTTCCTCTGAAAAAGAAACAAACCCAAACCACACCAATTGATTCAGGCAATTACTACTTCTTTATCCACTAGGCTGACAAAAAGCTGATGCAGCTACACTAAATGCAACTCTTCCACAGTTAAGTTTTTGTTTGATTTATTTTCAAGTAAGTGATTGTCTAAGTACTGGTAAAGAGTTTCACCTGTTTTCAGAATTATCTGTGTGGTTTTTGCTGTGCCTATATGGAGTGGGCTTCCAGCTGGTGGTAGTTTAAAGAGACTGACATCACAACTTTAGGAAGTGACAAAAATCTGACATGATTGACTGTTTGACCCAGTGCTATAGGGTGTTATTCTCATCAAGCACAATCTCCATTTAGGCTTAATCTTACTCTAGACCAATTTATTTTTTTTAAGTAGTGTTTGGCCCTGCTCTACTTTAAGGAAACATCTGATAAACCATGACTGCAAGACAGGCTATTTATAAGCCAAGAGACCCTTACTGATCATTAGCCCAACCTGCTAGTTAAGGTTAGTGACTGAGATGCAGAAAGATGTCAGTACAGTTTTATAAGCCTCCAAGTCTCAGTAGGTAAATAAAGGTTTATCATAGCATCCACACAGAAAACATGAAATGTGATAGTTAATAGAATGTAAAGCATTTTTCCCCATAAAATATTGTAATAAAAATTGGTTATGTGTAAAGACTCATGAAACATATAGACTCAAAACCAATTTTGACAGCACCTATGGCATGAAGGATGGAAAGGCAGAAGCTGCATCATCATCTAGACAAGGGCTAGCCTTTCAAAGCAGACCTCTGTTCTGAAAGATCTCTGCCACTTCATTTATGACCCTAACTGTCTCAATTCTTTCATTACGAGCATTTCATACCAGTGGCATTTTCCTCAGACAGCTCAAGCTCAGGTAAAATGAAGGACAGAAAAATATTGATAATGGTCATGCATTTGGTCCCAGGTAAATCAGGTCAGATCTTTCAGAGCACTGACGTGGTTCACAATCCTAGCTCCTGAAAGGCTTGAGTTACTAATCCTACTCCAGTATTTAAATTGTGTACTTCCTAAGGCCCTTCACAGGTTCCTCTCTATTACCTTAATTCTCATGCACAGAATTACTTGCCTATCTGTCAAACTCAGCAGCTTCACCCATGGTACTGTTGGGATTTGGCAGAGCAGCAGCAACACTGCTCTGAAGCAGCTCTTTTCGAAACAGTAGAAAGAACTGACAGGAGTGGGCTATGCCTGTATGCCTGAAAGCCAGAAGCCATACAAAGCAGTAAGTGAATGGAGTTTGAAGTGTTAGAGTAGAATTTGTTTTCTCTGTTTGGCAGTAATAATGTGGCTCTGAACATAAATGTTTGTAAATTCACTATTGGAAAGCTGAGATTTTTACTCTTCCATAAAATTATTTTATATAATGCATGATAGGTTTATGTTTTCTGCATCATTAGTCATCTTTGCTAGAAATCCCTCTTTCTAAAAATAAGCTAACATTTTGATGAATTTTTATTACAAAAAAAATTTGAAAACCAACATAGGGTTCATTCCCTGCCAGGGAAGGCCGACTAGTTAAACAGAATTTTATTTCACTGCCTACTAAATTAAGAGTATATTTAGCAAGCTCCAAATTATTCCCTACTTATTGGGCTTGACTATTCCTCCCCGCAGTCAATTCTTTAGCTACAAGAAATACCAAACCAAACCCCAACCCTCCCACAAAAGGCACACATCCACTCCAAGTATCAGCCAACAAAAAATTCAAGATCTACAGTTAAGGATTAATTTAGAACATTATTAATCCCGTGACATTAATCTGAAACTTCTCCCTCATTCTTGTCTCTAGTCAAAGGTTATATTTGTGCAAAAAAATTCCTCTACTTACCTCTACATGCAAGTTTACATAGGCAACGTGCACCGTCTCACAATTAAGAAGTATCATCAAATTACTTCAAACTGATTTAAGTATTGTTCTGCAAAAGCTACCCCCTAACAGAATATTCAAGACACAGTACAACCAAACTGTTATGCATTTGGAACTAATACAGAATGCTGGGTCTGTCATTGACATTGGGAAAGACACTAACTTGTGAAGATTTAGTTTTCATTAACTTCCAACATTGACTCTGACTATCTCTTACCTAAGATTACTTTACAATTAGTTTCTTACAAGGAAGCATCACTACAGTAGGTAGTCTTGGGTATGCAAACCTTACATTTAAAAAAACCCATGAAACTTAAGGGGGCTTTAGGCAAACCTTAAAATACAGCACATCCTTTCTGCCAGAAAATACAGAAACGCATGCTAGATGGTAAACTGAAGGAAGAGTTCTCAGAGGTCTGTATTCAAGTCATCTAGGAGAAGAATACCCTTTTCACTCATCTAAGAGTCTTAATTTACGACTCTCATAGCTACCAACCTTTGTTCCATGTTGGATATAGCATGTTGTGTTACTTCCATCTCAGGAAGATCAACAACATAAAGCTTTAAGCTACTGCATGTGGCTCCTTCCTCATAGCCATTTTCCCATTTCTTAGCCCATTTCCTCACACAGCACATCTCCTAGGCCTTACACAAACATGAGTCTCAGCACTTCAAACACTGCTACCAGCAGTTACTTACAGATGCAACAGTTACATGAATTAAATATTACAGGTTGCAAACTGTTCAAGTCCCACCAGAATGGTGCTGCTATGCACAAGGGTGCATCACCTAAAAACTCTGCTGCTCAGTACTGATTGTCACATACACTTTCCAATACTCATGATACACAAAGAGCTCTGCGCAGAAAACAAGGAACACAAAGAGCTAGCAGCTACATTACTGTCTTGGTTATACTGACAATTCCATCTTTGCTATCACCTGTGAAGACACCAGTACACTTGCAACTGGATAACCTGTCTCAAATACTCCTGCTCCTGTGAAACTGCAGTTAAACAAAGCACTTTAACACTGCAGAACACTGAACACACAGCTCCAGATAGGAAACAGGACATGAATTCTGTATTTTTCCTCACCTAGTCAAAGCTGTCTTCTACCAGATCAGGACACCTGCCTTCCAAATACCACCTCAGATTACATCCCTACTCTTTCTGTGTTAATTTACAAAGAGTAAAAATAATTGAACAGTCTTCCCTTTTATCTAGCTAGCAGGCAAGAAAGGAAAACCAGAGACTTCCAAAACAATCCAAAATGAAAGAAGAGCTGGCATTAGCAAGCTGCAAAAAGAAACTAATTCTGTTTCTGCATTTGTCTAATAAATGCCCCTTTACCAGATTAGGTTTCGGCAGGGGCAGGGGGTCAGTCACACAAGCCAGTGATACAGGCTAAGTTCAGAGAGGCAAAGCGTTATTCTGAAGTCTTCCTTTCAAGGAAAAGTATTTCATACCCTCAGGCTTCACACTCATACAGCCAATATACCTATTACATCAGTTCATTGCTGAAGACCAAGCGTTGTTCATAAAAAAAAGGATTCAGCTAAAGTCAACAAGAAGCACATGTATTCTCAACAGTACATCCTGTAAAATTCATGGGAGTCATGGAGACCAAGACTTGTCATTACACTGTAGGAAACTGCAAAACCTCAAAGTGGCAAGTTATTCTAGCAGCAGCAAGTACTACAGGCCAAAATCTGATAAACACGTGCACATTTGTCATCTTGACAGCTTCTTACACCCACAAGCCTCAGGATTACAGTGTATTAATACATCCATTAACAGTGAAACAATATTTTAACTATGTATCTATTTCATTTTACAGTGAAATTTGCTGGTAAAGGATATCACTTGCTACAAAGGACTTAATTTTATAGGATTCAAAGCAAGCAAGTAACATCTGATACCCAAAAATGAACCCAAGAGGACTGGCAAGTGAACTTACCAGAAGCACAAGGTAAGTATTTTTAAGGTAAGGTAATTCTTAACGAAATAGAAAAGTACACAACATTGTAGTGCTTTCTGTATCAAGACATTTTTTGCCTTGCAACAGTTTGCTATTATTTTGATGCAGTTGGTTATAAAAGTACTAACAGAATTAAAACATTTCAAAAGTATTAGTCATTTGCACTTCTCAAACTGAAGTGTCCATGTTGCAAACACTCGGGATCTTAGAGACATGCTATGTATAGCTGCTGTCAAGAAGTAGAGATTCAAGCCAATTTCCAGCCACCTTTAGCTTCCCACAAGCAAACAGCAGCTCGTACTCGAGGCTGTTTAACTAAGAGAACAAACTACAACTCCAAGCTTTGCCTAGAAACAACAGCTCTGTCCCTTCCCAGTTCCTATACTCACAACCAAGTGCCACTAACATCAAAAACACTAACAAATGCTTGTAAGGTTGGAGGGGTGGGGGGGAAATCTTTAGGATAGGATCACATCAAGGAAGTGCTTTGCCTTTTATAGCGCATACACTTAAAATAGGAGTTTCCAAGACAGCAAAGAACCACACAGCATATCGGAGACATCTGTGAGACGTTTCAGAGTGCTCTCCGCACTGAGCGGATAGGACGGTATAAACAGCAACAGTTAACAGCATCTGACTGCACTTTAACGTGATGCCGATCCTCAGGTGAGGAAAAGGAGGACTTCTTCAATCCTAAAGGCGGTGGTGAACAACTCGCTGCTCTGCAGCACGGCCCGCCGAGCCCCTTCGCCGGCCGGGGCGGGAACAGCCGAAGGCAGCTCCCAGACAGGAGCCGAAGAGGTCCAGAAAGCCTCCCAACTTAACCCTTTCCCGGCCCCAGCCTCGCCACGGGCGACAGGGTGCCTCCCTCACTGGCGGCGGCGACGCCGAGGAAGCCGCTCCGTTACGGGCGCGGCCGCGCACCGCACCTGTAGGCGACAGGCCGGGCCGGGCCGGTTCCGAGGCGGCGGGACCCCAAGTTGGCCGCGGCGGCCAAAGTTGCTCCCGTGAGAAGGGGCGGAGGAGGCGGGCCAAGCCGGCCGGTCGCCGCCGCTACTCACCCGCACCAGGTTGCTGACAGCGGCCTGCACGGCCGACACCGGAGCGGTGAGGTCCGGAATGGCCTTGCCGTCCACCTCCCCCTCCTCGTGCATGATAACCAGGTGGGAGATCTGCTGGGCCACCGGCTCCAGGATGCTCTCGATAGTGCGCGTGTGGAAGACAGGCATGGCGGCGGCGGGGCGGGGGGCCGGGGCCCGAAGTCCGCACAAACTCCTGGCAAACTCTGTCCCTGAGGGCTGGCGCCCCACAGAGAAAGCCACAGGCTCCGCACAAGACGAAAAATTAGGAGGAAGAGAAAAACAAGCGACCACTCGGCCCTCCCCTCGCGCTCTTGAGCGGATTGCAGCAGCCTGGAGAAGAGACTCGCGAAAGTGGGACTCGAACTCGCCGCCCAGCCACTTTCCTAGCAGCACCCACACCGCACTGGCACCGCTGCTCACCCAGGCGGCGGTTTTTCAACCACTACAACCTACCCCTCCCACGGCTCCCCGCCCCCTCGGCTGCCCTCGCCCAATGGCCGAGGCGGGACCGCCGCTCCCAGTGGCGCAATGCCACGTCCATCAACATTCCAGAGCCTCCCTCTCCCTCCGCCCACCCCCGTACCTTTCCCGCACCATAAGCCTTCCCAACCAAGCTTGGTTGCGCGGGCGCTGGTTTCCCAGCGTTGAGGTGACGTCAGGCATTCTGGTGTCCATATAAGGAGATGATTAAAGCCGGTGTGCTGGGAGAGTGGCCGAGGGAACGGAGGACTGGGGTGGCGGCGGGATTCCTGTGCTCCGCCCCTCCTACGCTGCGCCGGCGGCAGAAGTTTGGTCGGTCGGGCTGAGGCGAGATGGCCTGGCAGGGTGCGTGTGGCCGGGTATAATTGGGAAGGGGACGGCCGAGGAGAGGCGGTGCCCCTCGCCTGCTCTCTGTAGTCTCCGGCCACCGTTCCGTCCGGCTTTCCGCGGGAAGCGGAGCGCCCTCAGGACGCTGCTGCGACCTGTTTCCCACCGCGGCTGCTGCCGCCCTTAAGCGCGCGTCGGGCGCTGTCCCCCCAGCCCTCTCCGCAGAACGCCGGCCCCAGGCGTGGCCCCAACCGCTTCCGCCCCCGGGAAGAAGTGTGGGGAGGTGGCAGAGGCCGCCGCCCAGGGGCCGCTTCCCGCTCCCGCTCTGTGTGAGGGGGGGAGGGTGGAGGACCGTCCCCGCCGGCCCGCTCCTTTCTGGCCGGCCCTCCGAGGCTGAGGGGTCGCGGCGGGACAGCGGCCGCCGCCCCGGCAGCGCTCCGTGGGCAGAGCTGTCAGGCGGCCCGGGGTCAGCGCCGGGAGCGCTGAGTACGGGGAGAGTGAATCCCGGTTTATGGTTTTTACCGTGATAATCTCTGGTGGTAACCGCACCACGGGTGCGGGAGTTCGTTTAAATACCTTTAGGTGAGCGACGTGGTTTTGGGGGCAAGAACACAAACCGTAGCCGGAGAGTAGCATGAATTCTCGCTGTCCCGCAGCTCTAACGCTGGAGCGCGGCTGCTGGTGGCTGCTCCGCCGGGAGGGCAGCGCCGGTCCCCGCTGCTGGGTACCGGGGGTGACCTGCCTTCGCCGACTGCCCGCCTGCCACCGGCGGCCAGCGGCCCGCTCCCCTCCTCGCAGCGTTGTTTCTGACGAGGGTGCTGCCCCGAGGCCTGCGGGCACCACAGCCTGGGGGGTGAGCTCCTACGGAGCTACCTCGCCCGCTCTCCGGCGCTGCCCGGGCACTGTCACTTGTGACATTGGGAGTACTCGTGGTAATGAAATAAAGCATGTGTGTAAGGGGTTACAGGATTGCGATCTGTACTTACTTTCCTTGATAACACGAGTGGAGAATTAGATTTGGAAAATTATTACTGGCTTTTAGGTATTTTTATCTTTGTCCTGGTGCTGCTATTTTAAGCTATAAATCAATGTTCCTGTCAGGCTAGCTTTCACTCCTAAATGTTTCAGAGACAACAGTATGCTTTCTGTGCAGTGTTTAAACATAGCCAGCCTTTCCAGCAGACACTGGTACATAAAGAAAGAGCAATACGTCTCTGGCACGCACAAGAATCTGTCTTTATAACTTCTAGTACTGGATTTGTCATTGTTGGAGCTACAGGGATATCTACAAGTTGTAGGCCTAAAGAGCTAAGAAAAATAGATTTTGTGCAGGATCAGAAATGTTGGCAACATCTTTAGCTCTGAATTTCTTTTTTGTTGCTGTTTTCTTTTAGTGTGCTGGCAATAGTGTTTACATGTGTGTATTTATTGAATCTGCAACTGCACAAATCAAACCACTAATTTCCATGTTGTAGAACCCAGTTTTCTTTGGAAAGAGTTATACTATGTAGGCTTGTTATCAAGCTGTATGCTTGATAACAGATAATTAAATGATGCTATTGGCATACAAAACATACTTAAAATATCAGTCTGTCAGAAGTGATGAGTATATTAAGTCACTTGAGCTATGCACCATAAGAGTATTTTATGTTGTTAACTCTTGGCTATATAGCGTTGCACTTAATTGTTTTTAGTATATGCATTCCCAGCAGTGCCCCTTAAGCATACTATGGATCAGTAATAATGAGCACACATAAAAATCCTTCTGGATAGCAATGTTCAGCAGCTGGGAATTACAAAAAACAATTAGTCCATGGTGTGAACTAATAATCTGCTAAATTCCATTTCGTGGAAGTATGCAAACCTAACAAACCACGTATTTGTGGGACTTGTACATAAGCTAAGTTCTCTGATTAAAAATAATTGCTTTAAGTGTGGATCTTGTATACTGAATTCTGACTGAAATATGCATGTGTATGCATATGAGTTAAAAGAAAAGAAGTATTATCTGATGATTATAAAAGGCTGTCTTGGTGGTTTTAATAGGTATAGTTACTACAGGCAAAAATGAACTATAGGATGGGTGGATATGTTTGGTAGCCTTCTGAAACTTTACTCATCTACCGGGCCAAAATACACATGTTTCTATTCGTGCTTGAGGGAGTGTTGGTATTAAGAATTTGTTTCACTATTTGAGCAATATTGATGCAATTTTTGCCCATGAAAAATCAAGTTTCATTGTCTGTACTATGTGACTGTAATGCAAGCCCACCACTGAAATGGCCTGCCTACTATTGCTGTGGCTACATAATTTTTGAAGCCACATACAGCAAAAATCTATGCAATTAACAGCAATATACATAGCAGTGCTGTTTTGGTTTGGGTTTTTTTCTGCTGGTTTGTTGGTTGTTTGGATTTTTTTTAGTACCACCTTTACAGTGTTTTCTCTTTCCTTTGCAGTATTCAGATCTGTCGCACCGATGTCATACGACTAACAGCTTTGCAGCAGGTACTTTTTAAAAAATCTGTTTATTTTGCCCTTTGCACTATTCAATCTGTAATTATACATTAATTATGCTGCTACGGGGAGATGGCTTCTCCAATTTATACAGTTTCATTAACTCTCCAAGTCCTAACAGATGGTTAGAAAGTAACAATAGATTTGATCACAGTATTTTCTGTTTATTAAGCCCAAGGTGGAAATGTATGAATTCTTTTGTCCTCTTCCAGTATAGTATTACACATGCAACAATGGATTCCCCACTGAGAAAAAGGAGATGCTGAACCTCCTTTCCTTTCCATGTGCTCCAAATCTTAGTACTTTTAAGAAGCAGTATCTATTATTAGGATGACAGTGATGACTAGCATCTCATGTAAGTTAAAGTGGTTAGAATGAAAGGATTAGCTTTTAAGACGCTCTTTCTGTGTCTTTTACTATTTCATAAGAACTCCACTTAAACCCATTTCTGTAGAGAACTCGATGTCAGCAGACTTCTGCTTACAAAAATCTCCATTGACTTTAGGGCCATGATGTCTCTCTGTCCCAGATGATCAGATAATAAATACTGCTTTTTTCACATGTAATGGAGTCTTTTAGTGAAGCAAAGAAATCCTCTCTCTACTTTCACTGAAGTGAGTGAGATATATGAATACAGAAGTAACAGGCTTTGGTAGGAAACGAGAGAAGACTCCGCTTGCAAACAATGTAGCTGCAATGCAGCTTCTTCAACAGGAACTCTGGTAGATTTCTGTATCCTGCGATCACAGCACATGACACTGCTGCTGCAAGTGGGAGGAGCAGTGGAACCGAACTAATTTCAAAGAGCTTCATGAACTTGCAGTTGTCTGTATTTATAAGGGAGTTTGCTGGTATTAATATCCCACTGAAGTGTGTGTCTCTGGTTAGTTCTAAGCACTAACTTACATTTTACAGTAGTTGTTTTCAGTACTGTATACCCCAGTAGAGCAGGATTAGGTTTTCTAGGCAAATGCACTTGGCTGTGATTATCCACTTTTCCCTGGAATGACCTGGTGGTGTTCCTTGACTGAACCAACTTCTCACTTTTCTGAGTAACACCTGACTAGTTGCTCGACAAAGTTTACAGAACGCCATAATCATATAATGCATAAAGCAGATTGCATTACTGTCTTGATCCTGTGAGACTTAAGACTATGTTAAAATTTAAGGACTAGTGTCTCTTTTTATCAGCTTCTGGAGATTTGGAGGCTACTGCTGATCAGTGGACATAGACCATAATAAGGTCAATGCATTCTGCACTTCCCTCTTATCAAGCCATTATCTTTGGATAATCTAAGGGTTAGGCAATGGATGATTGAAGTTGCATTACCAAAGTAATTGCAACCTAGAGGAAAGACAGAGCAGATTACTAAGGAGGTATGACAGCATAACTTCACTGAAATAGTCTGCCAATGTGCCTTGCCACTGTAAAGATGACTTCTGCCATGAAGCTAAGTTAGGTTCTGTTTAGTTCTGGGTCTTGGCTGGCTGTGTTCCAGGAACTACAAGGAGAGTGACAGTTCAGGATTTTTCTACACTGACTCATCAGTAGCCATTATCTGAGCTAGATGGGAGCAACTTATTAGGGTTGGAAAATTTAAATGTTTCATCACACAGTGCTGCTTTGTCCCTAACTACCCTTCTATAGGTGTGTTGTGTTGTTAAAACATAGTGGGCCTTAGATCTGCAAAGAATACTGTTACCAATTCTATCTTCTTCAAGGAGTTTCTTGTAGCAAGTTCTACACAGCTATGTAGCATCTATGTGGAAACCAAGAGTGAAAACATAGCTTATTTTTTCATTTTCTTAGTTACTGTCCCAACTGCTCTGAACCCAAACCATTTTATTAACTACACTGTGTTCTGAAGTGATTTATTGTGGAGTATCGCAACTGTAGCAACACAATTTAAGGACTGTTTTTAAGAACATAAAACATGTAGAAAAGCAAGATGAACATATTATATATATGTATATATTTATTAATGCTTAGTCTAAAAATTGCTAACTAGGAATCAGGTTCAAAAAATCAGTTTTTCCTACTTTTCTTCTGAAAAATTC